>CAUYRH010154427.1:0-12770 GCA_963574655.1 Perodicticus potto
CGGCTTCTGCTTCTCGGCCACCAGGAGCCCGTTGACGGCGCAGTGCGGGTACTTGGCACCGTGCAGCACCATCTTGCAGTAGGCCTGGGTGGTCAGCTTCACCCCGGGCATGCTGAGGCCCCTGGGCGAGCGGCTGAGGCCTGGTCCCGCTGCCTCAGCGGAGAAGCAGGACGAGGCAGCGGCGACCGCCCGGCGCGGCCACGGGCTGGCGGGGGCCCCCACACAGGCCCGGCCCCGCTCGGGCCTCGGGTCCTCCGGGAAGCCGCCGCCTCCACTGCACTCGCCAAAATTTTCACACTAAGGCCTGCTAAGGCTGACAATAGGCGCTCCCCTGAGAGTTAGTCCAAAGAGCAGGAAGGCAGCGGAGCCCCAGGGAAGGAGCAGAGAGCAGGTGCTTGGGGATGATCAGGAAGGTGAAGGCTGTCTCCACCTCCCAGGGATGCTGTCCAGGGGGCACAGCTGGGCTGGAGTGTCTCTGCCACCACCTCTGTTTCCCCATTCCTGGCACTGTCACTACCTGGCTCCTGCTGGAGATCCCTGTCTGCCCCATGGGCCTCAGGATTGCTGTGTTTGTGAGCTGTACACAGGAGCATCACCTTTTAGAAACTTGGTTAGAATGATGGGTTGGGGAAACCCACCAAGGAGCGTTTTTATTACAGCATGTTAAAACAGTCCTTGCTTGGCCACCTGGGCTGGCAGGTTTGTAATTTTATCTCACCACTGCCCATCAGCTGCGAGTGTGCTATTATAGGCAATCTAGTTGTTATTGCAGTGGAATGCTAGCTGAGAGCTGTCCAGCTTCCAGGCTGACCTGGGAGCAGGGCGCCCACATCTTTTCATTTCAGAACGTGGTATGAAATGGAAATGGGGCTGGGGCTGGGTTCTTTCCACAGATGAGCTGCCTCTGGAAGGAAAAGAATCGCTATAAACCCTGGGGGTCTATCCAGCTGCAGTGCTCCCATGCAGGTGGCCAGCCCCCAGACAACCCCGGGACTCATCTGCTGGGTGGCTGCTTTGGGGTGACCCCTTGGCCTGCCTCTCCACCTCCCCACTTCCTTCTGAGAACTGGGGCCAGCCAGGGAGACATGGGCTTTTTCAGTAACTAGCCTTAGGCTGACTTAAGATAATAGATTTTTTAGAAAATAAAAACCATATCCTGAATTCCCAGGGAACAGAAATACAAAGTCCAAGGTTTTTTATTACCCACATCATTAACTCTTCTTCCTCATTGACAACTGAAAAGCGAAGGCAAGTGGTGCAGGTCAGCAGACTGAAAACCCAGGGGCAGGAGAAAGAGGGGCCCAGGAACCCACAGAAGAAAAGGCAGCAGAGTAGGGTGAGGTGCTTGGGGGTGAGGTGCAGGCAGGGGCTTGCAGCTGGTTGCTATGGCACCTGTGCAGGGTGCAGAGGAGTTGAACCAGCTGCCCGCACTTGCTGGTCCTTGGGGACCACACGAGCAAAATGGAGATCACAGCAGCGTCTTCCTCACACGGGGTACCTTAGCCCCTTCAGGCAGCTACAACAGAATACTGAAGACTAAGTGGCTCATAAACAGCAGAAACATTTCTCGCAGTTTTGGAGGCTGGGAAGTCTGAGATCAAGGTGCCAGCAGATTCAGTGTCTAGTGAGAGCACAAGTTCTAGGTCACAGAAGGCGTCTCCTCGCTGTGTCCTTACACGGGGGAGGGGCAAGGCAGCTCTGCGGGCCTCCTCTGTAAGGGCACTGATCCCGTTCATGAGGATCTGCCCTTGTGACCCAATCACCCCCAAAGGCCTCACCACCTCATGCCTTCACCTGGGGGTTAGGGTTTCAACGTTTGAATTGGGGGGCACGGATATTCAGTGTACGACAGGAGGGTTGGACAATTCAGTGAGATGATCTATGCAGAGCACGGGAAACACCATGTAAATGTTTGCTGTCACTGCCGGTATCCTCGTCTCATAGAAGAGTAGACAAAGAAAGAAGGAAGTGAGCAAGGCAGCGAGATAGAACAAAAAGCCTATATACTGGGTGGGCATGGGCAAGCTTGGAGCCTTATCCCCATCTACCAGTAACCATGTTGGGCAAATAATTTAACTGCTCTGAGCCTTGAGTTCCCCTCCCAAAAGACAATAAGATTGGAATAGCTGGTGTCTAAGGCTCCTCCAGTACAAAAGATTATGAGCCTGCTATGAAAAATGCAAGGCCAAATAGCACTTCCTATCATCAACCTGGAAGGAGGAGGAAGAAATGTGCACAGGGATGGGAGGGGAGACGGGACAGCCTCAGGTGGGCCGGGATTCCAGGAACCTCTGTGTCGTGTCTGGCAGGGATGGTGTAGGGTGGCGTGGCTCTGCCTGGGGGCAGTGGACAGGGCTGGGTTTCTGCAGGGGCGTGGAGGGAAGTGGCTGCCTGGGAAATGTTATCAAGTAAAGGCTGTAGCTATAAACCCTGGGCAGTTGCCCCTTTGGAAACGATCTTGATTCACATGCTCAGGCTGTCCCCTTTTATGAGCATCGAGTGCCTCCATAGGCCCAGGTCCTTCCAGGAACAGAGTCAATGCATTTATTCTTTATATAAATTGAAAGAAAGTCGAACATCAGCAGGGCCCAGGCTAGACTGTGAAATGGCCCATTAAACAAAAGATGGTGGCAATGCTGGCTCTTGGGAGAGTAGGGAAGAGGAGGGGCTGGAGTAGAAGAGGGGAGACAGGCCCAGCTTAGTCTAGAGAGGACAAATTCTAAGTATGGATTAATGCATGGTTGCAGAAATCTGATTAGTGGAGATGTCTTTTTCTTTCGAAAAAGAGATATTTAACACTCCACACTGGAGATTTAACAGTCATGGGGTCTTTTGCAAGATCTGGTACAAGTTAGGTTCAAGACAATAGAGGAACAGTTAATCTACAACAAAGGATTGGAAGGGGAGGAGATCTGGTCTCTGGTCTCTCTTAGTCATTTATACAGGAACAATGAGGAAGAGAGTTAATCTATAATCCAACAAGCAGAAGGGCAAACGTGCTGTATGACTCAAGTCTTCAGGGCTTAACTTTTCCCAGGCATGATTCGTTTAGAGGGTCCTGACATTTTATTTTCTTTTACAAACCCCAAGTGGGGAGAAGATCCACAAATCTGTGTGTTGTAAGGGTGTGTGTGTGCAGGGATGAGTTATGGGCGCAGAAGCTCGGGATTTGTTAAATACAAGGTCTGGAGAGCTAAGCACCCAGTGAGGTCTGGTCTCTCCCCTCCGCATCCTTCTTAGCCATTGTTCTCCACCATTAGCATCCAAAAAATCCCACAGAGAGAGCAAGTGCCCAGTGGCTGACCTAACACAGAAGCATGGGATAGAGAAAGTCTCTCAACACCTTGTCCCCTCTTGCCTTGTAGCAGCAGGATCCCCAGCTGGGCACCAGGCCACTCAGTTGGATTCTGCACTTCACAACCGTGTGCTGACAGAAGCCAGCATGCAGCCCCGGGCCCGAGCCTCACAAGGATGCTGTTTGCCTTCCTCCTCATCATTCTACCTTTCCAGGGCTGGACCCTCGTGTGGGGCATCCTATTTCCACCATTTGCTTGAGATGACATCCTAAGGGTGGGGAACCTGGGTGGTCACTGAAATAGGTCCCTTTACCCGAGGTCACCTGCCTGCCTGGACTTCTCGTGAGAGAATGGAGAGCTGTTTGTATGAGTCCCTGTCATTTGGTCTGAGGTTAGGTCTGAGCAGCCGCAGTAGTGTCAGTATAAACACAAGGATAATGAGGGCAGAGAGAGGGCTAAGAGGAGCTGGTGATGGCAGGCCAGAGTCTGGCGTCCAGTGCCTGATCTGTGCGCGGGACAACAGGGACAGGGCAGCAGCAGTGATGGCTCTTCCCTGCATGTGCTCACCCTCTGCCCTGGCACGGCCGGGACTCTGGGAGTGACATCCTCTGCCTTTCTCCCTTTGGATCACTCTAGCTTCTATACCAGAGTCACTTATTAAGTTGACAGCTCTTCACTCCCTTTCCAGAGAGGGTGAGAAATCAGCCAGGCAGTCCTGGCGAGGCAGCTGCTTTACAAACACTAAGTAGTCGTCATTTGTAATTGGGAATGTGATGTGATGTGATTTAGGGGTCCCCATCCATAAACCTGCTCAGCTTCTATTGTGCACTGTGGTGCTTGAAAACACACTATTAGAGTTTTATTCCTCGGTTTAGTCATTCTAGCCTTCAAACATTCCTAGTTAAAGAAGAAGTCCTTCATTCACTTCTGTCTTTCGCTCACCAAACATTTATTAAAGCTTAGAGTGAGTCTATCTGGCCTGTTATTCAGCTCCAAAGACTGGAATTGAAGAAAACTTGGGCTGTCCTAAAACCATCTCATAATCCCTGGGCCATGTGTAACAGGCAGAAATCACCTCCCTGTGACCCTTCTTCTCCCCCTTCAATACACCAGATCCACTGGAGATCTTGCTAAAATATAGATTCAGATCAGTCAGTCTGGGTGTGGCCTGGGACTCAGAATTTCTAATGGGCTCCTAGGGGGTGCAAAGGAGGCTGATCCAAAACTAATTTTGTATAACAAGGGACAAAGAGGCTCTATGATGACTGTTATCACCCAGTGTGGAAGACCCACTCAGGGAAAAGGGCCCGACTGAGTTTTCCCAGCCAGAGGCAATTTAGGGGAAGGTTTCCAGAGAGATTTCGCGTTTGATCTAGGCCTCTAGGGATGAACAGGCCATCAGCATCAGCAATAGGCACTGAAAAATGATTGATCAGACTTTTTAATTTTTTTTCCTTCCACGTTAATGAGACAAGATATTTTTGTCTGGGATTTGGTGGTGTATGGAGAAAAATGGAATTACTTTATAGCTACTGTTCTCAGACTTGAGCATACATCAGAATGGCGCCAAGGGCTTATTAAACCCAGATTGCTGGACTTCACCCTGGACTTTCTAATTTAGTAGGTCTGGGCTGGGGCCCCAAAATTTGCATTTCTAAGAAGTCCCTAGTGAATTTTGAGAACCACTGGTTTATAGCAAGAGTTTCCCTGGGCACACCTACCAGGGGAAGCCCAGTTGTAGGGGGCTGAGATCTGGGCAGATTAGGGAGCAGGTAGAGAAGCTCTGAAAGAAATAAGTGGGCAAGGTTGCAGAAAGAGGTTTTTAAGATTGGCCCTGAGACCCCAAGTCTTGGCCAAGCACAGCTGATATGGACAAAATACTAAGAGCTGACCAGTGAGTTGTTAGCTCAGAGCTCCTACCACCTAGCACAGTGGAGATGTGGTCAGTCAAACTGAAACTACTTTCTTCCTTCCTTTCACTCTTTCTGAATCATGCCACACTCTAGGAATATGCCTAAAAAAAATAGAAGACCGAATCCAACCCTGCCAGGCTGCAGGGGACCCAGGCACCCTGGGAATTCAATGACAGCTGCAAGGACACTGGAGCTTGGACAGAGACCCATCTGTGGCGGCATTTGAGACGCATTGGTCTCCAGAACACAGCAGTCCCCCAGCAAAACAAGAGACATCATATATAAATATCAAAGGAAGGGGAAGGAGGGAGGGGAGGGCTTGCTGACATTTTGGCTCTGCCCTAGATCCTGTGAGAAGAGAAACCACTCATGCATAAATTAATGTCAATTCATGGGAGTATTTTCATAAAGGGGTCCTTGGGAGTATTTTCATAAAGATGCTGTGTTTCATATTTTCCACTGCCTCCAGCAAACCACGCTGGTGGAGGGTCACTCAGGTTACTGTATGAGTAAGCCCACTAATTGCATTATAAGGAATGTTTGCCCATTAGCTCGGATGGAATGATCTCCTAACAGAGTCCTTTGGGAGGATTGCTATTTCAGGTGGGGGATGGGAGGAAAGGGAATTGCAAAGTAATTGAGATTTGCAAATAGCATTTTCTCCGGCCTTAGACAAATGTGGGTTCCATACGTCCAGCAGGGGGCAGCAATGCACAGACATTAATTCTGGTCATGTGAATCAGGAACTGGGAAATAGCAAAGCGCTAAGGAAGGCTGAGAAGGCCAGGCAAAGCTGGAGCTGTCACACCCGCCCCTTCCCTCACAGGCACACCTTTGATATTTCTCAATAAGATGAGAAAATAAATGTTTAGGTCTGCTGGGTTTTAATTCCAGAATTTTTTTTTTAATCTTTTGACTGCTTTGTGTAATTTAGAATTTCTGCAGCCTGACTGAAAATTATAAGTAAACTAGGATTAAGAAGTCAACCTTATTAATATGATAGTTCTGTTAATAGACATTTTAAAATTGTAATGCAATCCTTCTCCTTCTCTGAGTTGAAATTTTATTAGAGCTGTACTTGATAGGACACCCACATACCAAGTTGAGTAACTGGCTTGTTGATAACCATTTTAAAATGGAAGCAAAGAGAATCTAAAAATGCAAGAAAACCAATCTCATAGAAATACCAGTTTTTCCCAAATTGGGACTAGAAAAGACCTATTAGTTTGTCCATTCCTAAGACTGTTTAGGATTGTGGCCCATAGTATATTTTCTCAGCAATTTGTGACGTTTGCTTGTAAGTGACTCTAATGATAGATGGCTTGCTTACTTTGCTGGGCTGGAAAATTCTGCAACCCAGCATACTTCTCCTTCGGGAAGCTTCTTTCAACATGCATTGTGTTTCTCCCAGCCACCCTCTCTATTACTCCCCTCCCCAAGGTTAATTTAATCCTGTTGTTCTTAAATGAACCACCTTAAATCATCCTCCTCCCCTTCCCTGACTTTCTCCTCACTGTTTAAACCCTTCAAGGATGTAATAGTCTGGAAAATATTTCAATCATCATGTCTCCTTTGCAGCTGGCCAATTCCATTTGGTGCAGCTCATGCTGAAGTGCAATTTTTCACAGCGTTGTTTTTAGTTTAAATAACATGCAATGCAGTATTGCTAAAGGTCTTCTGGAACATTCCACTTTGGGTCTTGCCATTAAATAGCATTTTGATGGAAAACTAACTCAACTTTTCATAGGAGGAAATGCTATTGGCTCCCAGCACTAATTGGCTATAAATTTAGCTAAAGGTCCATCTGCCCTGGGAATTAGACCATCTTCTCTGAGCTTAGGGTAGTGCCCTATATTAGATGCTAAATGGACAGACTTAGTGAATAAATATGTATTTTTAAGTGCATCATTTAGAAAACAGTCGAGTGAAAGGAATTCAACTCTGCTAAGCCAGCAAATGTCATTTTTCTCATTTTTTGCCTATCTTGCCACATGGCAGCTCCACAATTTACCAGCTCTCTATGACCTTGCATATTTTGCACAACCTTGCTGAGTCTCAGTTTCCTCAACTATAAAATCAGGAAAGCAAGATTTGCTTTATAGATTTGTTGAAGGGATCGGTGTTTCGCAGCACATGCAACTTTTTGCCATTATTATTGTTGCTACTATTCTTACCATGCAGTCTAAATGTCATGCCTGGGGGCTATTCAAGTCCCTGCCTGCACAAACATTCTCGATGCTCCACAAAAGCTATGTAGGGAAGCCTTCTTTGACCCACAGATTAGGCTAGGTCCCCCTGTAATTCACTCCTTCTGAACACTTATCCCAACTATAATTAAACAGTAAACCATTTACTTAAGTAGATATAAATCTAACCTTGGTTTAGGTGGTAAGTTCTCCATCATCCAGTTGTATGTACAAAGACTTATTTTTGTGTGTATCAAATACTACATTTTAAAAGATAATAAAACAAAATCATGAGCTTTATAATTAATTGTTTTGTCTATATCCTCTGTTCTAATGTGAGCTTAGTGAGGCCAGAGGCTGAGTCTATCAAAGTCTTCACTTTGGTACTGAGGCAAGAGAGTAAAAGCAGAGCTAAAGATCTGTCCTGGTCACTCTGTCTAGGCATTAGCCAAACAGTCTGTAACACTCCTACCTCTACTACGGCAGATGTCTTCGCTATCTGTATGCCCTTCGCTTGGTATGTGCTGGGCCTAGATAGTAACCTTGTAACTTCCTCAACCTTCCCTTGCCTTTGAAGACAGGTAGCCCACCCGGTACCAAGGGCACAGGCCACCCTGACCTTCCCTTGAGTCCCAAGACTTTCATGTCTGTCACATCTCTCACATCCTTCATGACTCTCACGTGCACCCTAGCCCTAAAAATGTATACAAGAAAGGCAAGAGATAAAGTCACTGGGCTCGGTTTTTAGGACACAAGTCTGCCGAGTCTCCTGGCCAGAATAAACTCGCCACTTCCTCTATCAACTGGTGCCTGGAGTCTTCTGTCCGTGTCGGTTTTCCTGCTACGGTACCAGTGCCTAGAATTGTGTCGTCTCCTCAGTAATTGACTTGAACATATGGATAAAGGAACATCATTCCTTTCTCTCCCATGAGCATGTCCTAGTCAATCTTTTTCTCATATTATTACCCTCACACCAAATGCTCTTTTCCTCATGAATTCAGAGCAGCTAAAGCCCCCTCCTCTCTCCTTAATAACTGTGTGAAGCATACCTTCCTATCCTAAGCTTGACCAGGAACTTCTCACGAGCAAGAGTCAGACTCTTCCTTTTCAGTAGAGCCTCGCTTGCCACAGAAATGGGATACAGTGGTCTGCAGTGTCTACTTGTGGGACTATCAGATGATAATATTTTTTAAATCAGGGAAAAGTCTAATTCATTTTTGCTATTCACAGCATATCACACCCTGAGCCTGTACATGGTGGGGGTTTACTCTGCTGATTAAGGCTATACAGTCATTTACCAAGCTTTGTCCCTCCATGTATAGAAGCAGGTTTCCTTTGAGAGTCTCAGTGTCCATATTACCATTTAAGATCAACTGAAAAGCAGCAAAACCAAATCCCCACCTGGTTAGTCCGCCATCTCACTCTGACTGTGAATGATTTCCTTAATTAAGAGCTTCCGGATGAATTCCTAAGATACATGCCCTAAAAATCTCATATAGTGAATGGCCCCAAACACAACTGCTTTGTTAACTTACGTTGATGCCAAAGATCAGTGTCTTTTTGTGATGCTCATGAACAACCCGTTTAATAAACTGTTTTGAATGTTTAAGGAGGACTTAGGTGCATGTGTATGGGTACATGTGAGTTGGCAAAGGAAATGAAAGAAAGACATTAGAATACCATCCTGAGAGCTCAGCAAATTATTCAGCCTTGTTGTCTAGTTCAGAATTCACTACACAGCACAAAACAAGCTAAATCATGGTATGATAAAACACTGGAGCCTGGACAATAATGAATATGCAGACAGCACAGCAGAGTTAAGTACTGAGAGAGCCATCTATTGTAGATAGTTTAATTTGCCTTTTGTGAAAGATCAAGGACAGAAGCACACAAAGATCTTTTTATTTTAAAAAGGGAAGATGGACAGCTAGCTAACATGGAAAGGAAGGATATAGGAGAGATTGAATCAGTCCCTCCATGGTTCACAATTCAAAAGATGGCAAGCCTGTGCCTTTGGGTACCCAGGAACACCACTGTACAATGTGGCACTTCCCTGGAAGACACACTCGGATTCTGTCCTGGGTCTGTGATTTCCATGTCATGCAGCTGCCACCATCTTTGTTCTAATGAGCTTTGAAAAGACAGGACATATTTATGAGTAAAAATGCACATGGATTTGTCCTTTCAAATTTACCCAAAGCATTTGAATGTCAACTCTACTGGCTGAAAAGCAGCCAGCAAATTAGGAAGCCACAGAAGAATTTTGTGAGTGTTAAAATAATTTATTTCAGTTCATAGTTTACATAGAATAGCAGTTCTCAACCTGTGGGTCACGACCCACAGAAACTTGTATTAAAGGGTCGTGACATTAGGAAGGTTGAGAACCACTGACATAGAATGTCACATCTGAAGGGGCCCCAGGAGTTATCCAGTCTAACTTCTTTAGTTTATAAAAGCTGAAATGAGGGGCGGTGCCTGTGACTCATCGAGTAGGGCTCCGGCCCACACACCGAAGGTGGCGTATTCAAACCCAGCCTCGGCCAAACTGCAAAAAACAGAAAACTAGCCGGGCGTTGTGACTGGTACCTGTAGTCCCAGCTATTCGGGAGGCTGAGGCAAGAGACTCGCCTAAGCCCAGGAGTTGGAGGTTGCTGTGAGCTGTGTGACACCACGGCACTCTACCGAGGGCGATAAAGTGAAACTCTGTCTCTACAAAAAAAAAAAAAAAAGCTGCAACGAGGCCAATAGAAGAGTCGCAGTTGTGTTACTGGTAGCTAGAGCTGGAATTTACTCTTCTTGATTCAGGCATTACTGATTGTTCCCTTAGACTAAGCTAAGGGAACAATCAGTAATGTTCTGTACTTCTATACAGAATATTTTTATAATGCCTATGAAGCTGGGATGTTTTGGTGAATTTGAGCACCATTTTCCCAGATTTTACTACATGTGATTTTGGAAAAGTGGCATTGCTGAAGCATTAGGAGATCTACTGTGGCGGTTTGCTCTGGTTTAGGTGGAAGAAGACGGCTGACTGCATGTTGTGCTGCAGTCAGCCTGGTGGTTGTCATACATGGATACCATAGTTTTTGGCTACAAGAAGCAGAAAACCTCACCACAGATAACTGAAGACTATGAGTTCATTTTTCTGATATAATAAGAAGTCTCGATGTAGGAGGTTTTGGCTTTGGTTTAACAGCTTAGTGATATGAGGGCTGATGTCTGAGTCTCTTGGTGTTTGCCTCAGGATTGTGACTGCTGCAATTCCAGTTATCACATCTGCATTTGATGCAGGAAGAAAGAGAAAAGGGAGAAGCCAAGTGCATCTTTTTTATTGTTAGGGGGAACAAAACCTATCCAGAAATGCCAAAGAAGTCTTTCATTTAGATTTCATTGGCCAGAATTGGGCCAGGATGCAGAGTGTTTGGAAAATTGGAAAAAAGGGTGGGGGGATGGTTCTAATTGGCTTAGAATAGTCATGACCCATTCCCCAGGGATAGGCAAATAATCAGGGGGGTCTGACGCTGAGGAAGAGGAGCACAGTGCTGTGAGGGCCGTGTATCACCCCCAAACTGTCAGCCTCCCTCGTGTGTATGATATGTTCTGAGTACGAGCTTGATGAAGGATGGGCAGTGGAATTTTTTTTTACTGTCTGATTCTGTAATCTTTTATACCTTTTGTGGAAGATTATTTCAGAACCAAAAGCTTATCTGAGGATAACAAAACAATTCCATTGCTAGGTATTTATAGAGCCCAATCTGTGAAAATGGTAAATGTCTGGAACACTTCCTACTTGTGCTACGATTTAAACTTAGGTCAAAAGAACTTTTTAAAAATGTTCATTAAAAGTCAATACTGACAAGTCTTTAAATTTCATAATATAAAGACAACTTTGAAATGCTGCTTGTGCCTAGACTTCTGTCAAGTCAGATCACACCAGTAGCAATGCTAGTGGGACTATAGTTTCTAGAACTCATTCAACAAAGATTGGAGCACAACTGGGTGCTAGCCTCTCTTCTAGGCACTTGGAACTGATCGATCAACAAATAGGAAAACAACATTTCAGGTGTGGGGCTTGGGAAGTGTATTAATCAGGGTTCTTGAGAGAAACAGAACCTATCGGATATGTATGCGTGTAGTCAGTCCAATGAATTTGCAGGTTCCATGTCTATGGATTCAACACACTGTGGGTAGAAAATGGCTTTTTTATAAAGTGTATAAACTGTATGGGACATGTACAGACAAATGTTTTTCCTGTCGTTATTCTTTAAACAATGTATATAACAACTACTTACTTGGCACTTACATTGTATTAGGTATTATAAGTAATCTAGAGATAATTCAAAGCATATGTGAGAATGTGTATAGGTTATAAGCAAATACTGTACCATTTCATACTAGGGACCTAAGCATCCTCAGATTTTGGTATCTGCAAGAGGCCCTGGAACTAATCCCCCTCTCCACTAGACACCCAGGAACATCTGTCCATATACACACATGTGCCCCTGAATGTATGCTGAAAGATTTTCAAAAAGTCTTGAATGAGCATTTACTATGCATCAAGTGCTGTGTAAAGGGAAGAGAACAGGGAGCACATACCCACTGGTGAGAAGAGCAAAGGAAGAGACCCTCACCACACAGAGTTGCGGGTGTCCTGTGCCCTGAGCGAGTGCGGAGCACACAGAGGTGCAGAGACAGGTGCAGCTGTCCTTGCTGGGTTGGTCACCCTCTGGGGTGGATCCAGCATGAGTTCCCGAGAGCTGGGCTGACTTATTCCAGACCTGGAACCTGAACGCAAGCCACCTAGTTTGTCTTCGTGCATAATTTTCTGGTGAAAAAGACCCAGCAGGCCTTGGCAGAGCACTCTCTGAAACCCCCAGTGAGGATGAGTCCTTTATTCTGCATGAAGAAAACACCACCAGAGGGGACTTCAGGGGCTGGGGGTTCGTGACAGCAGTGCATTGGCCACAGAGGGCATAAGCACTCCGCAGTCAGAAGATGCTTGTTGCCATGGCAGACAAGAGCATGGTTCCCTGGGGGGCGAGGGACCCTCTGGAGGTGAAGCTGATGTATCTCCTCCCTCCCAATTCACACTGCACAAGGACAGCCTTCCTCCAATGGTCCGGGCTCTGAGTTGCTGCTGTGCTTCCCTTGGCCCCTGGGGAAAAGGCTAACGATCCAAAGAACCTGCGGGGAACTGGATACAGCATCTCTAGCTTGACACATGGGAAACGGGGGCTGTGGTGGCCTCCAGAGAAGAGGGCTGATGATTGGCTGTGGAAATTTTGGATTTTGTTCAATGAACCTAGAACTTAAAACAGACCTTCCATTTGATCCCACAATCCCATTACTAGGTATCTACCCAGAAGGAAAAAAAA
>CAUYRH010154430.1:0-78766 GCA_963574655.1 Perodicticus potto
AGTGATTAAAAGGCCATGAAGGCTATGTTAAATAGTTCAATGAAAATATTTCAGATTGTATATGAAGTCAGCACATTGTGCCCCATGATTGCACCAATGTACACAATTATGATTTAATAAAAATAAAAAAAATTAAAAAAAGAAATATACATTTTAAGAAAAAAAATAAAACCTATTATAAACATTAAAAAAAAATGTGGTCTTTCTGCAATCCACAGAGTAGTAACCATCCTCGTCTCTCCTGGTTAGTATGATGGACAGCTGCTTCTTAGTTTTATTCTCAATCTAGACTCTTCTCCCCATAGACAAGACTCACTAAGAAACTTAGTTACAGAATTATCCCTGTAGTATCTCTGACTGCAGCTACTCTAGAACAAACCCCTGCTCTCTTACACCCTCCCCAAAAGCACCCAACCAAAGTCCAGACCCTACAGTCAGTAATTTCTAACGGGCTCTTACTGAGATGTCCCACAAATGTCCATGAGATATTTTCTTCCTTGTTATGAGGAATCAACTCACCCGTCTAACTACAAGTGTGTCCCTGGTGGTCTCTGACTGGAGGGTACTGACAATAGGTTCATGCCAGAATTCTAAGGAAGGAAAAGGGAGGCAGAGCTTAAGATGCTGTATTTCATAGAAGTATTTACATTCCACAGAATTATCCCTAGAGCTTACAAAATCTTCATGAGTCGAGGAACTGGTTCCCTGTTGCCATAATGTAATGCCCTGTACAGGGTGGGGTAGAGGTGGCAATTCTGGGACTGAGGATACCAAATAGAGCTCCTTCACTGGTTCTTGCCTTCCCACGGCCCATGCTCCCAGTGAGCCAGCTCTGACCAGTGTGGGGATTAACACCAGTGCGTGGAGTCAGGAATTCATCTTCCACTGTTGTCTGGAGTCTGATGAACTCTGAGCACCAGGCTGCAACCCTGTTCTCTAACTAGACTTCAGCCTCAATTTCCTGCTTAGCATGCCAGCCCCCTCACTACTGGGTCTGGAGCTTTGCCTAGAACTGTCATAGCCTGGTTGGCAAGCACCTAACATCTTGCTGTGTCCCTGCCCTCATTCCTCCCCTGGAGGTTATAGCCTGCTCCCCATTTTCCCAACTGCTGGAAGGATTACCAATCTAAATTGTCTCCAGGGACATGACTTGGTGATATTTCTGGCACTGCATCTTGTACCATTGGTTCTGGAATGGGCCCCTTGGCCGAAAAACCTCCCTGATCTATTCTCATCTGGTACTAGGTTTCTTCAACACTTCCTCTTGGCCAGTGCTGGCACTCCTGACAGATGAGCCCACCCAAGTCACAACCACCCCAGCTCACTACATACATTTTATTTATGTGCAGCTGGACACCTTTTCTGGCCATCACCCAACAGAGAAAGTTGCTGTAAGAGGCAGCCTGCTGAGTCTTCAGGGCTTCCAGACATAATCTCGGATTTAGGAAAGCAACAGGCAACGAGATGGAGCTGCCTCCTATCATGCCAAGGATCACACAACAATGACTACAGCCATTATTCTGTGTGCCTAAATCGCTTTCTGGGAGCAAATACATACAATGTCAAAACACCCTCTGACTTGAAGTAATTGATGCATGCTTAAGCGTTTAGTACTTACTAGCTCTAATAAGTACTCAGTAAATATTTTCTCAAATAGTAAGTAGGTTTGACAAAGAAAATTGAGGTGTAGTTTCTATAGCTATTCATCAGGGTCATGCAGGTAAATTACCTGAGAGTTGAAACTAGAGCTAAACTTTCTTAGCTCCAATCCAGAATTCTTCATACTAGATCAAAGTCTTAATGAAATAAATACTTGTTAGTTCATACTAGCACAAACTTCAAAACCAATTTTTTACTGGACTTTTATTTCTAAAATTATTAAAGTTTTACTAGTTTCTGGAAACTAATGCTGGCTACAAGAACTTGGTCAAGAAACACTCTATAAGTATGACTGGATTCTGTGGCAAAACAGAGATAGAAACACATCTATTATCGATAATTTATAAGCATTTTTGCCATACAAAAAAAATTTAAATAGGCAGACCCACAACCTGGAGCAGCTCGAAGGTGGTAAGTGATAGCTCTTCAAGTCTGCAATAAAAAATGGCCTCCATCTTTTCATGGCTACATAATATTCCATGGTATACATATACCTGGAGGTAGAACATATTCTTTTTAGTGAAGTATCTCAAGAATGGAAGAGAAAGTATCCAAAGTACTCAGTATTATTATGAAACCAATGTATAATCACCCACACTTTCATACGAAAGATAAAGCACAACTCTAGCCCAGAATGAAGGAGGGAAGAAGAGGGTGAGGGGAAGGGAGGGGGGAGGCCAGGTGGAGGGAAGGTATTGGTGGGACCTCACTTATTGTGCATAATGCAAGGGTATGTGTCAAATCTATTAAGAGTAGAGTGTAGTGGGGTGCTTGTGGCTCATCAAGTAGGGTGCTGGCCCCATATAGACAGGGTGGCAGGTTCAAATCCAGCTCCAGCCAAAATGCAACGACAACAACAAAAAAAATAGCCTTGCGTTGTGGGAGTCCCAGCTACTCGGGAGGCTGAGGCAAGAGAATCGCCTAAGCCCAGGAGTTGCAGGTTGCTGTGAGCTGTGTGACGTCACGGCACTCCAACTCCGAGGGCAATAGAGTGAGACTCTGTCTCTACCAAAAAAAAAAAAGTAGAGTATAAGCATCTCTACACAACAAATAATTAAGTGAGGTGAAGACTATATTAACCAGTTTGAAGTAAGCATTCCAAATTGTATATAAAACCAGCACATTGTACCACTTAAATCAGCGGTTCCCAACCTTTGGGTCGCAACCCATAGAAACTGTATTCAAGGGCTGTGGCATTAGGAGGGTTGGGAACCACCACCATAAATGCATTAATGTACACAGTTATGATTTAATTTTTAAAAAATGGTCTCCAATAAAACTACATTACGAAAAATGGGAAAGAAGCAGACTGAAAAGAGTAAAAAGGTTGAAGAGGCAGAACCTGAAGAATTTGTGGCAAAAAAATTTGTGGCTGAACAAGTAATGAGTAGGAAGGTGGAGTATTTCCTGAAGTGGAAGGGATTTACAGATGCTGACGATACTTGGGAACCTGAAGAAAATTTAGATTGTCCAGAGCTAATTGAAGCATTTCTTAACTCTCAAAAAACTGGTAAAGAAAAAGATGGCACAGGACAGTGCCTGTGGCTCAAGGGAGTAGGGAGCCAGCCCCCTATACTGGAGGTGGTGGGTTCAAACCCAGCCCCAGCCAAAAAGAAAGCTGCAAAAAAAAAAAAAGAAAGAAAGAAAGAAAAAAGAAAAAGATGGCACAAAAAGAAAATCCTTATCTGACAGTGCATCTGATGATAGCAAAATCAAAGAAGAAAAGAGATGCTGCTGACAAACCAAGAGGCTCTGCCAGAGGTCTTGATCCCAAGAGGGTAATTGGTGCCCCAGACGGCAGTAGGGAGTTGATGTTTCTTATGAAATGGAAAGATTCCGATGAAGCAGACTTGGTGCTGGCAAAAGAGGTACATATGAAATATCCTCAAATTGTTACTGCTTTTTATGAAGAGACGCTAATTTGGCATTCTTGTCTGGAAGATAAAGCTTATTAATTGTTTACATTTCTTATATATATATATATATTTATATAACCTGGTTCTTGGTTTTTGATTGGTGAGTGTGAAGAAATAACTACACTCTAATAAATCAAGTTTGATATGTTCCTTTTGAAAGTAGTACTAGGAAAGTCATGGGGGGGGGTTGCATCAACAGCACTGATTACTCTGAACAAATAAATAAAAGTTTTCTCTAGCTGCTTCCTTTATCAGAAAAGAACATTTGATACCATGGCATAGTATTTCCTCTGAGTTAGAGAACAGCTTTTCTAACTGCTAAGGGAAATTTCCATAGCCATTATTCAATCAGAACTTGCATTTAACTCTTTGTCTAAGGACCATTCTGGGTTTTGTTTTTTAATTTGTTTCTGTATGTGTATATTTAACATGCATATGTAAGTGATTTTCTTTGTTTTTAAACATACACCAAAACAAAAATCCCTGGTAAGCCCAGGTGTCTGCAATACTATCATTCTGAGCAATGTAAGAATAGAAAATTGTCCTGAAGCCATAATGTTTCTAAATAAATAATTGATTCTTAATTCAACAATTTAAACATATAATTTAAAGACAGCCACGTCAGAATCACTATCTCTCTATATATACATATATAGTCATATAAATGCAAAATTGTATTTACAAAATTTCTAAAAGGTAAAGCTTTATCATTACCAATAACCTCCCCACCCAGAAGAGGAAATTAGATAAATCCTGATGTGTTCTGATGAGGTAAACAAGTAAGACATAGTTAATGGTCATTAAAGATTCCTCTAGTAAACCATTCCTAGGCTTGGCTTAATTTTCTCAGATGGTTAAGCCATGTTGGCAGTTTCAGACCTGTTGACATAAATGTGTGAACAAACTTTGTAATCTAAACTATTGACCTGCATGTTTTTTCCTTACCCCAACTCATTCCTTACATGTAGACTCAAACTTTCAGTATTTGGATTACTGGTTGAGCAGAAGCCATAAAAAAAAAAACTTCATAATAATCAGAATGTTATCCAACTATATATTGTTTACTTTGTTGTAAATAATGGTGAACAGTGGTCAATAGTTTTATATTCCTTTTTTAAAAAGAATATTTAAATGTTAAATAATGTCATAAAACTTGTGGCTTTTTCGTGTCCTTGAACCACAGAGTAGAAAGAGGGCGAAGGGGAAAAATGAGCCATGGATGGGAAGGGAAGGGCACAGAAAGGGGACTGAAAGTCAAAGAAACACCTTTTCAATTCTG
This sequence comes from Perodicticus potto, assembly GCA_963574655.1. Taxonomy (NCBI): domain Eukaryota; kingdom Metazoa; phylum Chordata; class Mammalia; order Primates; family Lorisidae; genus Perodicticus; species Perodicticus potto. Next base: position 4,855 of record CAUYRH010154430.1, read on the forward strand.
CTGGACTAACCCTGTTCCTCCCGGTCCCCACTGAGGCTGCAGGAAAGGAGGCTTTACAGGAACAATACGGGTTACTCTCCTTTTATTCCTAGAATCTCTAAGGGTTGCTGGAAAGAACACAACTCCTGTTAACATGCAGACAACCATCTGTGTTGGACCTAAGACTCATTTACACTTTGATTAAAAGAAATCCCCTTAATCAGATGATTTGATTGCCTTGCTACTCAAAGTGTGTTCCACAGAGGAACGGTAGCACCAACATCTCCTGGAAACTTACCAGAAAGGCTAAGTCGCAAGGCACATCTCAGACAAACTAAAGCATGATCTGCGGTTTACCAAGCCCCCCAGGTGGTTCACATGGGTGGGGACGCTGGAGAGGTACTGCTCCCATTTGCCGTAAAGAGTCAGACTTGACCGGTACACGCAAGAGATCATTTTGGGTCCTACAGGCCTTGAAAGAAGTTGGAGGCAGGGAAGTACCGCAGAGGAGAGTGGGGGAAAGCACCAAAGGCAAACTTTCGCTCTTAGGGTGTTTCCCGAGGCCCCAGATGTCTGCAAGTCCCGGCCTCCACTGAAATCACCTGAGTCTGCAAGGGATTGTTAAGGCTTGCAAGGTTCACCTGCCAGTGTTGAAACGTAGACCACGCGCTCAATATGTGTACAAGAGTTAAGGTAACTCACACCTCTCTTGTGCTTGGCTGGTCAACTGTCCTACTGGATAGGAGAAATTATACAACTTTCCAAGGCACTCAAGTTACAGCCAAGAGCACCCACGTATAAGGAGAACCTGGTTCTTCTGCTGCTGGGAGTTTACATCAGAAGCTCTGATTAGTGAGCTGAGACACTTCACGCCATGTGAAAGACAGAATTGGGCAATTAACTAGACAATGAGGATCTAAAGTTGCTACTACTCTGAATAATTGAATAAACTACTTAATTTTTCCTAATCCCCTGAAACCACATCACCTAAGCAGTATCTTTTTCAACATAATTATCTACGTTTAAGATTCAAATAAAAACTTGCATTCTATCTTTACAATAAGCATCTTCTTCTTTTATGGCCTATCTGCTTGTAAGCCTAGCTGTCGTAAATCTCTGAAAGCTTTCACTGTGAAATAAATGCTTTCCCTGGGGAGGAGTCCAGACCTCAAGGGCTAACTGCAGTAACGTCTTTGGCCAGCGGAGGGCAGTACGGGGCAGCGGACAGGGAGTGGGCGGCGGGCAACCGTCCCCCAGCCGCTGGGCGGATAGAAACGGGTCGCAATTAGAGACCGGAAGGTCAGATGTCAGGTCTGGGACGCGGTAGGAGTGCTCTCATTAAGCAGGGCGCGGCTCACAAGGAGCAGAAATTCTGAGTGATCCCAGAAGATGGGAATTCCGGGAAGCATTTACAAAGGGGGTGGGCGAGAGGGGCACCGGAGGCGGGGTGGGGGGGACCCAGAGCTGAGAAGTTCTTGTAAAATCCTAAACTCAGCCTCCAGGCTTTGCCTCTGGGAGCTTCCTAAAACAGAGTTAGCAAGAATAGCTCAGCATGCGGCCCCTAACTCCTTCTGAGGAATGCAGCGACGCTCGGCCTCCTACCTTCCAATTACCCCCCCAGGAAGGAGGGCCGATTGCGTTCGGAAGGGGCCGCGGGGAGCTGTGCAGGTGCGCGTTGGAGTGGGTTTGTGTTTTAGGAAAAGCAAATCACTCCTCACCCGACAAGAAAGCATAATTTTCACAATTTGCTCATTATCACCAGCCCCCCTTCTTTGCGTGCTTTAATTCGGGGAATAAATCTGGATCCAGCCCTATGGGTAGGTACGTTTGTAAAGATGACACGAGGCAGGTATTGAACATTGAATTCTGGTTTCCCAAACAATGTTTAAAAATAAACTCGCTTTCCGTGTAACTCCCTTCCACAACACTCTGTGGGTGCCTACGGTGCCAAAGCTTCTTTCTTAGTTCGACCTGTTCAGTCCTGCTAGACCTGCATTTATCAGATAATTATAAAGTCAGTGGAAAAATCTGGTCTGCATAAACACACTTTCTCTTCTAGAGATCTCCCACACCTCAGTTACAGCATACACGTCCTTTCTTGTTTACATATGAAGCCAGAAAAATATTTTGAAATGTGAAGATGCTTTTGGAGGGCCACTTACTAAAATCTTATGAACTCTGATAAAGGAAAAATGACCTTTTCATGAGTTGAGTGTTATTCCTCAAGCTCCTTTCACATTTCTGGCCTTTCAAAGATTTTTCTTCTCTTCTTTCCCCACGATTTTCAAGTAAAATATTCAAGTCTTTGTAATATAAATATTAACAGTATCTCAATACAAATGCATCACACATTTGGTAAATAGTCTAGTGGATATGGGCTTTGTTAGACTCAGAAAAGTAATAATCAGAATCGTTACAATGTCATGTTTGCTCGTTCTGTGCCGGAATCCGTGCTAGGCGCATCATATGGTCTACTGCTAAACCTTAATCACTGCACTTAGTCTATCTTCATTTCTAATCCCACGTTAGAGATTAAGATAAAATTGAACAACAAGCAGAGCTATTTCCCTCATAGGGAAGTGAGGCAATAACTGTGCCTCATGAGTAAATAACAACAGATACGTCATAGTAACTACAAACTCGTTGCATGCCTACTGTGGACAAACCTCTGAGAGTCCACCTGAGCCTCTTTCATCCTCACAACAGACTTTTGAGAAGCCTCTAATGTTCACCAGGCCCTGAGTGAGAAAAATGAAATCTCAGCCACACCGCTCACAAGTGACAAAATTAAAAATCCAACACAGAGCTCCTCACACCAAGTTGAGTGCGTTTGCAGACAAACACAAAAATCTGCAGGTAGGATTCACTTTCGTAACATAGCAGGTGCAGTGGGTGCACAGCGGGGTCTTCACTCTGCAAAGTGTATCTGAACTTTCCCTAGAACACTGGTGAGAGGCCAGTGGAGTTGCCACAGGCGGACTCTCAGCAAGAGCTCTGCGGAGTCCTCTGCTGTGACACAACAGCTGTGTGGGCTCAGTGTTTTGTGCTCTGACTCCCATTTCTCCACCAGCCTCCAGCACTGTGTCCTCATCATCACCTTTGGAAATTCAACCCCAGGAGGGCAAAAACTTTATCTTGCTCACTTCTCTCACCTCAAGCGTTCAAAATGTAACATTCACTTCAAATATTTTTGTAGAAAAAACCTCCATGATTCGCACAATTTGGTTGTAAAGATCCGATGAGCTCCTATGGGTAAAAGCTCTCAATTTATTCCTTCTCCTCCCCATTCTGGTGAGTAATCATCCCTCCCATTAGGTGAGTTTATAAACTACTTCTGTCTACACATCTAGATAGGGATTATTTCTCCACTTTTAAAAAATCTTTTAAGTACACTTTATGAAGTCCTGAAGCCTTTGAAGTTTAGGTGAGTGAAAAACAATTAAGAAATTATTTTAATTTGCATTCTAGCTACTTTATCTGTAGGACTTTCGATCAGGCACTTAACTAAGGTTCAGAAAATGGGGAAACACTAACACTTTTAAGGGTTATTATAAATATTAGTTTAAAAATATATATAAAATACATATTTTTTCCTAAATGAAAAATACTTGCCAAGGCATGCTTGTCCATCAAAACTACTGGCAGTTGATACATACGTCTTATAAAGGCGGATCATTTATCTTAATTGTTTGGCTGGAAGCTTTTAAACATAGTAATTGCATTGTGCAATAATGGCAAAGCTAATACTCCCCGAGAACGTCTAAGGGCTAGGGTGTCGTTTCGACCTTTACATGTGTCAACTCATTCAAATCTCACACCTCTCTTATGAAGTAGGTGTCATATGGGTAAACTGAGGCACACAGCCACTCAGTAACAGACATAAATGGAAAGAAGGATTTGAATGTAAGCAACTGGATCCAGAGATGGAGTTCTTCACTGCTAAATTATGTGCTTCCACTTCATGACTTAACTATGCCTTTCAATCAGCGTTCTTTGCCTTTTTATACCAGGGACCTTTCTGGAAGTTTAATGAAGCCTATAAACCCCCTCTCAGAGTAAAGTTTGTAAATAAATAAAATACACAGGATTACAAAGATAATAAATTATAAGGAAGATTATTTAAATATTGTTGTAACTAAATTTATAACATGGTGACATGTTTGCTCCTTGATTACTCATGAAGTAACAAGATCTGATGTTGGGGACTGGTAACTATTATCATTTAATAGTAATAAGAAAACATGTATAATAATATGAAAATGTCTGATTTCTTTTGGTGTAAAAGTCTCAGGTATTGCTAACATTACCGTGGTTTGCACCCCACATTCTTAGTGGAAGGAAACGTTAAATTTCACCTTGAGGGTAGTGAAAATAAAGATGTGTATTCTTCCCATCCAAGTTCATGTCCCACGGAATTCTACCCTGTTCTCTTAGAAAGACCTTCAGTTCAGTAGTCTAACTTTAGAATGTGTTTATCTGTTTGCAGATAATAAAACTCTCAGAAGCATGATATTTTGAAATATATGCATCTTTCCTGTCTTAAATATGACTTGGTAGTTTTAACTTGGACTTTGTTCAAACATAACAAAGTTCACATATTTTAAAAATATCAAAAGGCTTATTTTTTATATGTGACTTGTAGGGGCTCAACTCTTTTCTGTTTAGGTTTCATTATCAAAACTATATACAAATGCTGTATTATCACTTGAGATTCATGACTTTTAGTGAATAAATGGAATAAATTCAAGCCGGCCTTCTCTAGGAAGCTGTAGTAAACCGGCCTGCTTGTTCGTGTCTTAGGTACTACATAAAAAGCCGGTTCTCTCATTTGCTGAAATTCTCTGTCTTTATCCTATACAACCACTAGATGGCACTAATTGTTTGATATTTCTCTTTCTCCCCCAAATTCTACCACCACTACCCCCTTCTCCACCCCCAAATTGAGAAAGATTATCTGGCAGCTTTATCCACAAGTACTAAGAGTTGACATCCCTTTCTGAAATGAATTAAAGATTTTTCATTCTGTTTTTTTCTCTTTTGAAGACCATTACATCATTTTGTTCTTCCTTTGATTCTCCAGGGGATTTTTCAAGTCCATTAGAGAACTTCAGCAATTCAAGATGTTTCACACCAATTACGACTACCTTACCTAAAACATTCTGTGCTTTTCCAGCCAAAGCATGATCTGTGGGAAGCCTTGCTTCCTATCTGGGATGCTGGCAACAGAGGCATTTTTAGAGTAGCAGAACACTTGTGTTAAATGCCTTCTTGTCATAGGAGCAAAATACTTGTCCTCCATTGCTTCAGAGAAATCACATTTATAGGCTGATGCATCAGTCGTGGGTCATAAACAGGACAAGTCTGCACTCAATAAAAGATTGGATCAACCCACTCCTCAGCGACATAGGATTTGTGAGAAGTGTTTTTAAAGGAGTAATAAAATGTAACTGTGTTTTAAAACTGTCTCTTGAAATAAGCACATTCATTATACCAGCAACTGAAGTAATGTACGAAGCACACAAAAAAAGATATACTCACAGTTTACTGGAGGCCTACTGTACTGTTGTAAAACATACTATTGCTGTTAAATTTTTTAAATTTGCATCTTGCTTGTCCTATTACACGAAATGAATCAGTGAGTGCAAACAACTACATTTATCGTTCAGATCAAGAGGAGAGAATCGGCCTGGATGGTTATAACTGAGTAGCTATTACCCTGTTCTCTCTGCCTCTGACGGGACTCACTATTGGAGGTATGAACAACAGCCCTGCATTTGAGCTTGTGAAATCTGATTATTTATTGTAAATATCCACACTCCTATTTACCATAGAAAGCCAAACTTGTGTTTAGTATCCCCCATCTAAAATTTCATCCCAGGATAGATTAACCTTCAAAATGTTTATTACATCTAAAATTAAGATTATCAAAACTATAGGATTTCTAATACATAGATTTTTTTTCCAACAAGAAAAAGAAAAAAGAAATAAACTCTCAAAACTCAGGACGCTATTCTTAATATGTGTGTGTGTGTGTGTTTTTTTTTTTTTTTTTTTTGAGACAAAGTCTCACTCTGTCACCCTCAGTAGAGTGCTGTGGCGTCACAGATCACAGCAACCTCAAACTCTCGGGTGGAAGCAATTCTCTTGTCTCAGCCTCCCAAGTAGCTAGGACGACAGGTGCCCGCTGCAATGCCCAGCTATTCTTTGGTTGCAGATGTCATTGTTGTTTAGTAGGTCCGGGCTGGGCTCGAACCCTCCAGTTTTGGTGTATGTGGCTGGTGCCCTACTCACTGAGCTCCGGGCATCAAGCCTATTCTTCATGTTTTTGACCATGCAGTCAAAACCTCTGCCTCTGATTTGAGGCAGAAATGCACGGCTCCAGGTGGGGAAGGGCAGTGGAAGGAAAATAGTGGTCTGACATTAGTCAAAAACCAAAGAAGCGTAAATGAATGACATGAGGTTAAGTCACTGCAGAAGTTTCCCTCATCTCCTCACTTTGTGGCAGCTGTGTTTATCTGCTTCCTGGTACAGGACTGTATCATATTTTGCCACAAAGAATGTGTTTCCAGGTAGGACATGCACCCAGGGTTTTGCCCAAACATTCAGGGGAAAAAATTCTTCCATTGAACTTTTTAATTCAAATTTTTATTTCCTTATATTTAGGTATTGGGGGGTTGTATTATAAAGGAATTTCGTAAGAACATCAGGCAGATTGCATGCTCCTGCCTAAAGGGTATAAAGAGAAATGACATTGCTCTTCAGTGGCCGAGAATGCTTCGGTTGCAAGTCTGTTATGAGTTCAACAACACTGATGACCCCGTAGTCCAGGGAATTATTTTGCCTATGGATATCGTTGTTGCTCTCTAGAGTTACACTTTCAACACATATGTATAAATAAAAGAATTAAAAACATTTATATAGCTATGGGGTAAATACTACCCGCGTATAATACATGTCCCTATTTTCCCCTCAGAAATGTGGGCAAACGATCACATATTATACCCAGCAAAATGCAGAATGTTTCCGCGCAGCCTTTGAAGAGCACTACTGCTGTGTCTAATATCCCCAGCCCATGTGCCAGGTCCTAGAGCTCCAAAGTTCATGCAGTTTCCCATCCACTGTAAGTGGTGGCCCCGAGATGCTCCAGCATCACCGTATGGGGCTGAGAGGGAGACTCTTTCTCCCCAGTAGAATTAGGGGACCAATCCCCAGAATTCACGTGGCACTTTAGTCACAGTGGTTCTTTCGAAACAATCAGGAGCAGCTTCCCATATAGGGAGAAGAAAGTAGGGAGCCAACTCAGTTCCTGGAAACGGAGTATTGGGGGAATATAGCGCCTTCAAGCTCTAATGCACTTGCCTTCCTAAGTGCTTTCTGTTTGGGCCCCCACCCCCAGATTATTACCTTTAGATCTGGGGATATGGGAGAAACACTTTCAAAGCTTCCTTTGGTTAAGTGCTTTTTAAGCATTTGTTTTGAATTAAGTCTGTCACACTCTTTTTCTCAGATTGCTCCACAAATGAGCACAAAATTATTGGCTTTTGCCCAAAGAAAAAGAGTTGGAAACTAGTGATAATGGTAATAAAAAAGATGGATGAGAATTCTGAATCTTGAAGGAGTTTTACTTATTTTCCAGATGAAGAATAGGATATGGGCAACAGATAGATATTCCTTGAGAGAGAGAAAGAGAGCGGGGGGGGGGGGTGGAGAGAGAGAGACAGAGAGAGAGAGAAAGAGAGAGAGAATTCTATACATGGCATGGAAGATTTATTTTACATTTCAAGAATTTTGTTTCTTTGGAAAATGGACTTTATTGGAGGTAGACTCACTGTTTTCAAATACTTTTGAACAATGCTCACTAGTTTTCCCTTTCTCTGGCCTGTTTGTATAACGAGACGACAAATCAATCAGTATAACTCTTGATTTTCTGCAATCTTTAACTTAATGCTCCATGATGATATAATGATCTCACCACATTCTGCTTAAGCCAGACAATTGGATCTGCCATTTCCTCTCGAGTGTGCCAGGAGGCGAACATGTTCTACATTTCAGGAAAAACAGACTGATTTGTTCAGGTGTGAGCAGTGGTTTCTTAACTGCCAGAGCATTCCAGTCCAACAAGATGTTCCAGGAAAATCTACTTTTGGAACCAGTCGGTTCAGCTCTAGGTAGGTGAGGCTGCTTAATTACTCTCAGGTGGTCCCCAGCAGGCACCGTCTTAGCTTCACAGCAGTCAGAACCTGCCTGGAGCAGGGAGAGGACCAGGAGCCCTCTCCAAGGAAAAGGTACGGACAGCGAGGGAAGGAACGGGGCTGGGTCCATGTCCCAACAGAAGTTGCTGGAAAGTGCCAGAACTGAGTCATGGAGCGGAGGGCCTGGCAAACCTGAATCCCATTTGTCTCAGATTCCCCAAGATCTTATCAGAGTCACCCCGTGCTGTTGTACTGTCTACATTCCTACCTCTCTCCCGCCACTTCCCATTACTTTATCTCCCACTTGAAAAGGTTTCATTGTTTCATAATCTGCAGCATTTCTACTGGTGAATCCAGTCCAATTTTTTTTTCCTGAAACTGCTTTCTCCTTCACTCTGCTTCACATAAACACGAGCAAGACTGTGGGAAAGAATACGACGCAATGGATTCGCCTTGTTGAGATAGTTATTTTCCGAATACTTAATTAAATTCCAAAAATTTCACTGAGCTACAGTCTATTAAAAATCAATGCCCTCCCAGCTGTGTAACTGAAGTGTGTCTTACTCTGAAAAGGGATCAAGGGCAATTAATGGCTGGAGAAGAAGATAATTTCATTGCTTTGACCTAACAGACAAGAGACCATCTTCCCACGAGGCAGGGGAGGAAGGCTAGTTCATGTAAGTGCCAGTTTTCAGGAGTTGTGTGTTCATATCCTGGTGAAAGGGAAAAACCATTTGAGTGTAAAAAATAGGACAACGTAATATAAAGATCATGGAAAAACACAGCTTAGGGAAGGGTGAGAAGGTTAAAATCTATCAGCAGAAAAAGAAAAAAAAAAGAATTATAGTTCATGTCCAGGATTTCTCATAGAGCTAAATTATAAATAGGATTTCATAGGGATCAGAGCTAGCTACAGATATTCAATATATCACTAATGACAGTCGGTCTGTCTGAGGTAGTGTCTACATGCACACACTAGTTTGCTTCTGACATGTATGAAAATCATTTCAGCCCTCAGAATACATGAAAAACACAAGTGCTTTTTTCTCCCCTATGTATTGCCAAACGATTTTTTTTTCTTTTCACTCCTATACAGGCCTAGGATAAATGATCATATGAATATTCAAAACACAAAGGGAAAAATAACAGTGCCTAAAGAATTTGAATAAGGCTAAGCTGAAGCCTGGGGATTTGTTGCTCTAAGAATATAGTGCAAGCTGTGAAAAATATAATCAAATCATTCCCTGTAATTTAGTATTGGTGTAAGCCAAGGAACCAAGTGCCCATCTCATTTCCTTCATTTTTAAAACTGATGGATAGTATTTCTCATTTCCTCCACGAAAGTATTTGAAAGAATAAAGCAACACGCTGAGCCGTAAAGAAAAAGAAGCTTTATAAGTGCAAGATTTTATTACTACTATTTTCATATCAAGATTGTTTTTTACTTAGTTGAGATGATACCGTTCTTCGTCCAATGCGTAATTCCCCTAAAGAGTGGGAGTGCATTCCTTCTGATAAAAAAAAAAAAAAAAATAGGTAAAACAGCCAACATTGTGAATGGTAAGGAAATTCAAATTAGATTTGAAAGCAAAGTAAGTATTTCACCAATTCAGAAAATAATAAAATTTAGTTCTAACAAGAGTGCAGTGAAGCTAATGTCAAACATTCTTGATTGGGGTGTTGTAATTAGCTTCAGTCATCTGAGAAAGCTATTTAGAAATACATGTCCACACATTTTTAAAGTGTCTGACAAAATTACCTAAAATATTAAGGTTTTAAAAGCAAAGATGTTCAACAAAGAACATTTTACAGAAATAGAAAAATTGGAGGCAATTCTAATAACTCCTGTTGGCTGAGTTAAAAAAAAAATTTACAAATTTAGAATCCTAATTACAAAGTTAAAATTGTGCATATTTACTAAGAAGCAATAGAGAAAAATGTTTACAATGTGATATGATCTTAAAAGCAGAATACAAATGAATGAATACAAAGTGGCATATAGTATTACTTAAATAATATTAAAAAATTAATGTGGATAAAAACAAAATGGAATATACAAAAATAATAGTAGTTGCTTTGTTAGGATAATAAGACTAAAGTTTTCTCCTTTCTTTCCGATATTTTTTAAAAGAAGTTTAACTTCCAAATCAAAGCAAAAAAGAATAAAGAAGATTGTAAAAATCAGAAATAGAAGTCACTGCCTTATCAGTAAAGTGCCATAATCAAAACAATGTATCTTTATGAAAGTCCCAGCTGCAAAAACACAAATCTAACCTCAAGACTATCCTTTCATTCAGGTAAAATAACTGATCAATCTGGGCGAAAGCATCAGGCACCGGTTTTAGTTACTCAACTTGAAAACCATCCCCAGGTTGTAGGGAAATGAAAAAAGGGAAGCTTAGTCTTCTGAAGCAAGACTGGAGAAGTTAAATATGTTTCGTCTGGGAGAAAAGATTGAGAGGTGATCTCATTTCAGTGTTTGGATACCTGCAGCAGATATTCCAGGCCCAGGGATGTGACCTGGCCCACTCACTCAGAAGCAGTGGGAAACTGCAGAAGGAAAGGGTTACATTAGAAAGATTTCCTCTCAAAGATAATTACATGTTTCTTCCAGTTTTAGTCTGAGTGACAGGATTCCCGTTCCCTCCCCATCTGTAATCCAGGGAGAAAAGTGTTTGCTGCATAAGTTTTAATGGATATAACATCTGTAAAATACTTTGAGCTCTTCAGATGAAAGATGCCATGTGAATGCAAAGAATTACTGTTATTATTTTTGTCTCCTGTCTTCCCTATTGGTAGGAATTTCTTTGTGACATTTATGGGACTCCTCCAACCAGCCAGCTGCTTTATAACATGTCATCCCAGTGATATTTTGAGTCCTTCAGATGATTCTGATCATGCCCAGAACAAGAGCAGCTTACATGGTAATTGTTTGTCTTGAAGGATATAGACGTCCCAGGGCCTGTTCAGGACCAGGGGTCAAGGTCTCAAGACTGACGTCCTGGCCCCATAGCAGTGGCATGGCTGATGGGTTTTGTCTTTTAATCTATTTTCTTTGAATAACATCATCAGATGGCAGGGCCGTGGACATGCATCCTCATTCCATTATTCCTTTTTTTAAGAGTTTGCATTCAGATTCAACTAACCTCAATAAAGCTCCTACTGAGTGCGTGCCTGGCACTTTTTGCAGCTCTTTGACACACATTATCTTGTGTGTGTGGTTTTTCTAGATAACTTTTTTTTTCTATTAAGTAGCAGCACATGCTTATTATATTAAAATTTTGGAACATGCAGGAAAGCTTAAAGATGTAAAAAAAGAGAGAAAGACCCTACAATTCCAATAATCAGAAATAATCACTATTGACATTTTGTTGCGCCTCTTTTTAATTGTTTTTCTCTGTGTATGCACGCCTATGCACGTATCTTTTTACCCACTTCGTGCTATTGCATAAGCATTTTCCCATATTCTTAAATTTTCTTCACAAACATAATTGGTCAGTGTGGCATTATATTTCATCCTATGGAGAGTCCATAAAGTTTTTAAACATTACCTTACCTAATTTTCATAGTATCTACAATCCAAATGAATACAATAATCAATGGATTATTTGTATGCGACATTTACTCATATTTTGAACCTTTCACTATATGTTTGGTCCTCCAAAGAATCCTGAGAGTTAGAAAGAGCAGGTAGTCTTATCATTTTACAGAAAGGAGGTAAACCCAAGTGGAGGAAGTCTCTGATCTGGGTTCACACGCTCAAGAAATTGAAGAGCACAGTCTAGGTCTGATCCTAACTCCTCATTCCTCATCCTCCTGTGTCTTAATGCTTGGCCTCAGGAAATAATGCCAGACATTGAACTCCTAGGTTATTTTCTTAATTTCCACATAGGTTATCACTCTCAAATTGTGCTGATAGAATGGAGATCAAAAAATGGTACTTAATTAAGAGAAGGTGGATAATGCATAAGGTGTTTAGAAAAGATGTCATCTTTGTAATTACCTACACATCTGTGTTCACAGTTACCAAGCACTCTCACAGGCTCTTCATTTCCCTTCTGAGTCTCACATTTACCTTATGAGTCAGGAAGGAACTACTGTCCCGATTTTAATTAATGAAACTTGCACGATCGTGGACCCAGATCTATTGCCCTTAGTCACGGTTCTTCCCACCGTGTCATACTGCACGTGACTTAGATTTATTTCACACTTTCCAGCACTTTAATGACTGTCAATTTTGATAATCTTTTCTTTTCCCTCCACAATAATTTTCTAGTTCTTGTATCCAGAAATATCTTTATTTCATTTCCTTCACTAAATTCTTCCATATTTCCTAATTATAATCCTGAACAGAAAAATAATTTTCCTTATTGAAAATTCTGCACATCTCCAGGAAAAGGGACATCAAAGCAACTACCATGGAGCCCCTTCTCTGTGCCAGGCATGGGGGCAAGGCTCCATAGACGTTATCTCATTTAATTGTCATAACAGTTCTCGAAGGTAGATTCTCTTATTTTACATTTCATTTTACAAATGAAACTAAGGAAGCTTAAAAGGACAATTAACTTACTTAAGGAAGCAGGAAGTTTGGACTCAAACAGAGCCTATGTGACCCTTAGCTATCAACTGCCATTATCTACCCTTCCATGGGACCTTTACTCCTAAAGTGTGTGTTGCCAAATGTACTTTACATAGAAGATTTCTTCACATTTTCAAAAGAAACCCAAGCAGGCCTGAGAATATAACCAAGAGGCTTTACTAATTGCTAGAACTGAATGTTTATGTCCTTTTCCCGCAAATTCATATGCTGAAACTTAATCCCTGGTGTGATGGCATTAGGAAGTGGGAGGCTTTGGAGAGTATAGGTCATGAGGGTGAAGCTCTCATAAATTGGATCAGTGCTCTTAAAAAGTACTAAAGAGATCAGAGTTTATCCCATCTGCCACGTAAGGACACAGCAAAAAGGTGCCATCTATAAACCAGGAGGTGGGTCCTAACGAGGCAGTGAACCTGACAGCATCTTGATCTTGGACTTCCCAGCCTCCAGAGCTGTAAGATATTAAATTTTTGTTGTTTATAAATCACTTGGTTTATAGTACTTTGTTTTAGCAGCCCAAGTGGCCTAACACACTATTAGAACCATGTGCCTTTATTGCAGGAACACACATTTATGATTTAATTTTTTATAAACCCAAAACCTAGCTAATAAAATTCTGTTGCCCAGGAGAAATATTGCCAAGGAGCAGTTAAACAAAATGTAAATGCAAATTTTTTCTGGCAAACTTTCTGCTATAGCACATGTGCAATTCTTTTCTCACTTTCCTGTCCCTAACTCCCTCTTGCCTCCCAGTTTCAATCTAACAATATCCATAATATTAGCTAGCTAACTAGAGAAATAGATAATATATGCAGATAATATTGCCAGGTACACATTCTTATAGTTTGTTTTAGACCAGTTCAGAAATCCTTGAAGAAGAATAGAAGCATCTGGGATATGTCTAGATGTGGGCATCTGAGGAATACAAGAATATAAATTGTATCCTATAACCCAAAATATTCTTAATAACTTTGCTTACTTCACAAATGAAAGTTCTTTAGTTCCTGCCTCCTGATGTATCAACTGGTGTGAAACTTTTTCTGAATTTCCTGTTTTAGTTCCATAGAACCATATAAACAAAAACAACTGAAAGAATGAGAATAATTGGGAAAAAAAAAAAAAACTAATGAGGACACAAGATAATTGCAACCTAATTTTAATTCCATCTTTGCAAGGAAGTAATTCTCACACTTCTGTTCTTTTTTTTTTTTCCCTCTTTCTTGCCCACACTGATATGGCAGTCACATACCAGTGGGGGAGGAGGTGAGAGAAGGCTTGTTTTTACATGTCCCTGACTCCCCCCCACATCGGTTTGCGACTTTAAGTTCTTAACTGTCATGTGCCTGAATGATTTGAAACTACCTTCTACCTATTTATCTGATCCAGACGTCACTGTGATCCGATTAGCCGTGAGCATCACCACCTTTTCAATCATTCCAAAGACTGGTTGAATCCTCTCATCTCCTATCTATCCTCTTGTCCACCAATCTATCCCTCTAGCTGCCTATGGGATTCTCTTCCCCAAATGCAAAGCTGATCCTGTCACTGTGAAGGGTTAAAGGCTCCGATATGTCCCCCTTTTATAAATCCTGGCAGCCAAGTGTCACTACTGTAGGACTCTGGTCCTTTTCTCTAGACGCTTCTCACAAACCCCTTTTCTCCTGCGTCTCGCCATTCACGTCAACTTTACTCTCCAGTCTATAAAACTAACAAGAAGGTAAGGGGGAAAGCTAATATTTCCTGAGCATCTCTCACATACTAGAGGCCCCACTGACCATGGAGTGTCTCATGAGCTCCAAGGCAGGATGGTTGAAACGCACATGCTACCTGGAGGGCACCAGATGAGGGGCAACTCAGTACCATGGCAGCCAGTGACAATGGGAACCGGGACCCAGAGGGAGAAGCAGCAGTGTGATTACAGGTAGCAACACGAGAGCTCACAACAAAAATTGGCATCCTGGGAGCACCAGGGACCCTCTGTGCTCCTTCCTTCCTGGTGAACACACTCTGTCACAGAGAGGCCTCAGGGATCACTGTCTTCATTCTGCTTCTCCCTGCTGCCACTTGTAAGCCACTAACTTTCCACTCACGCAAAAATCCTCACTTCATTGATGTTTATCCCATATCCCATATTTCTATTCTATCCTCTACACCTTTCTTCGGGAAGTTGTAACAGAGCTTATAATATTAGCTATTGTTCTGTTTGGGACACTCAAAGTCAATAACAGTTTAGGACTGCCTGTGAAGCGCTCATTCATTCAAACCATATACCAGACCTTGGTGCCTATTAGAAAATTAAATCGAACATGATTCCTCTCTTATGGTGCTTACAGTTACTAGAAACGTTTTTAAAGTATCTTTAAGAATTTTATCCAAGTTCATTACAAGTACTAAGTTCCTGATATACTAATAAATCCTTAAGGAAAAAGATTAAGCCATAGTGAACCTTTTTATTTTTATTTTATCTATCCCAAACCGCAGCTTTTTGAGATGAAAGACACAAGTTTAAAAAATATCTTTGACCTGTACCATTTAACCTTTAAATACTTCAGTATTATTGCTAGTCAATAAAGGTGCTTTTGTTTTAATATAAGCACAAAAGCATTGCCACATCCCCCAAATAAATAATTTCTTAACATCATCTGATTCCCAGTTGGTTCACTTTTCTCCATTTTTTAAGAAAGGTTTCTTTATGTTTATTTATTTCAAAAATGGTTCAAATGAACCGCATGCATTCCATTTGATTGATATTAGTCTCTTAAGTCACTTTAATATGTAACAATTCCCCATTCTTTTCCTCTAAGTTATTTACTTGTTGAGGAAACTAGATTATTTCTTTGGTAAAGTTTCCCACAGTCTGTGTTTGACTGATTATATCCCTATAGTGTTATTTGAGCCATTCTCTTTTCCTTGTATTTGCTATAAACTCATGGTTAGATCTAGATAATACCAAGAACCATGAAGGGTTTGAGATTTTATTCTACTTGTAAGCTGAAAATCAGTTTGCCTCAATTTCATGGATGCTGGCAGAAGACACAAAACTCCTGGGTCAGAGACAAAAGGCAGTTACTACTCACAGCAATAATAGCAATAGCCAGATTAATAGTGTTTGTGCTAGGTCCTCAGCCCCAATTCCCAGAGGGTGACACAAAGTGGAAATTTTACAAGCTCCTAGGGTGATTCTATTACAGAATCAGTAGAACAACTGATGTAGTTGATTGGAGTCAGCAAAATCCAGCTACCCCGTTGAGTATTCTTATACCTTCAATACCTGATCGTGTTCCTTACACAAAGCAGGTTCTGAAAAAATAATAATGGCTAATGTTTATTGAGTGTCTATTATAAATTCTAGGCATCTTATACATTTTACCACTTAATCATCCCCACCATCCTTTCAATTAGGTACTGGTATCTTTGTACCCCTTTCACATTTAAAGTATGAGACACAGAAAGGTTAATAAGTAACTTGCCCAAAATCAAACAAGCAGCAAAGCCAGAATTAAAGATAAGGCTTCAGTGTGTATGCTCTCATTTTCTACACTAAAGGCTACGTAGGACTGTAAAATAAATGAATGGATTTCTTGGTTTCTGTGAGCAAAGCTTCGTCGTATTAAATAAGCTAACAAATAAGAGATTTGTCTGTTTCTCTTCCTTGATTGTGAGACCTGGAAAGACCTTAGATTATCCCAACCTTTTAAAATATTTTACACGTGAGAAAGTTAGCATCAGAAGTGGTATGAAGCAAAGTGACATGCCCAAGTTGCACAGCTAATTAGTGGCAGAGGGAAACTGGAACACAAGTAGCCGAGTAGTATACACAGATGAGGACTTGGTAAATACTTTGATGTTGCTGATGAAGTGTTGGAAAACAAACACAGCTTTTTCAGTCTCCTTTGGGGGAACAAAGTATTTCCATTTAACTGAAAAACACATGCTGGGAGTCAGAAAAGGAAGAAGTTTCCAGTACAAATGATTCCAGCCTTGATCTATTCTACCCTCTTGTCCTCAGAGGTGCTCAGTATAAGAAGCAAAGGCCATGCGGCCTTGGACACCTAGCCTAGGAGATGACCATACCACCGGCTCTGTCAGTATCTTTGGTCTAAAAAGGGAGGAAGTAAAGAGAATTCAAGGGCAGCAGCATTTAGTCACCACTGTTGACTCTATGAGTACTCACAGTGGGAAGCCAGATGCTTTCTGTTCCATGTATTCAAATATAAAACATGTGTACTTCATATTTACACAATGTTCAAGAGCATCACAGGGCATAGGCCACTTTTGGAGACAATATTTAAAAAATAAAAACCTACATCGGCTTTGTATTTCAGTTGCCTGCCATATCCTTTTTCATTTTTCCCTCCTTCATTATTGAGAATCACCTGTTGCACTCAAAGGGGATTCTATTTCCTGAATAAAGATGATTTAAAAATATACTCTCTATCTCACACATTCAAGTCATTGAATAAATCATTTTTTGAGTCCCTAATATGCCAAGCCTTGTGCCAGATGGAGGCCATCCCAACAATAAACAAGGATGTGGTACCTCTCTCTTCTCACGATGGTAGAGTTAGAGAGGATGTTAATCAAACACACAAGTACAGAATTGTAAATCATTTTAAGTGCCATGAAAGAAAAAAAGGGCAGGATGAAATTGCTTCATAGAGGAAATCTGATTTACATGGAAATCTAAGATAAGCCCTCTCTGATGCTTACCCTAACACCACCACTGGTGATCTTCACAAGAACCAACGATAGAATGATAAGGACAGAAATATTTGAGAGACTTCTGTGTGCGAAGCATTGACCTAGGTTGTCAATAAGCAATAGGCAATCACAAAAATTATGAGATACTTGATAAATAAAGTGAGGGCAAGTGGAAGATGGAGTCTAAGATTCAGTCACATGACATGAATTATTTTGGGTGAAGCAGACGTTGGGTTTGATCTAGGAGATTATTCAATATATTCATATTGTGCCAACCCGTGTGCTGGGTGTCCGAGGGTAGACTTAAAGGACAAGTGGCTCTAGATCCCCTATGCAGGCCCCAGGAAGGCCTTTTCAGGTCAATAGCTACTGTAGGAAGACCATATTTTATGACGAGTCCAGATTAATCCTAGGAAAACTGGTAGAAACTCCTATAGATGCCAGTTCTGTGTAAAATCCAGTGGCACCGTGTAATTTCATCATATCATTCATGTAGGAAAATAATAACAAGACAGTTCCCTATGAAGTGCTGATTTGCAATACTAGGAAAGCATGTAACCTGAAATATTAAATTGCAATTATTAAATAACTAAGTTCATTCAGCCACAGACATTAATCAATGTCACTACTCCAAAGCATACAACATGATTCAATTGGACATGGCTGGCTAATACTGTACGTTCAAACGACTTCACAAGAGATTCTGTAAAGACAAACCCGTCAGTTATTGTGGTAGACATGTAATGATTAGTCTATCTAGGAACCCTCTTCTTTTCTGCAAACAGCACCTACTTTCTTTGGGAAACTATTTCTCCTTACTCCCTTATTCCTCAATTCTAATAATTAGGCTCAAAGGGTTCTGCTACCTTCTTCCATGAATCCCCTCCCTGTCCACAGTAACTGTCCATAAGATGAGCTTATGACCAAGCAGGGACAAGTCTAGTTCTTTGTCTTCTTGGTCATGGTCATTTGTCCATGAGTTGGGCACATAATCTAAAATAAGACCATCAGATAGTCCTGAGATTGTTCAACCATTGCTGAGAGAAAAGTCCCTCGTTGTGGCAATGCTGATAACATATGATTCCATCTGTTGGCAGCAGCCACAATTCTAGCTGCAGAGAAAGCTGGTTTACAGAGAGAAGCAAAGGGGAGACGTGAAGTTCTGAAAGCATTCAGCTCCAAGTTCCAGCACCTGATTCCCGGAGTGGCCCTGGTTCCTATATGCCTGAGTTTGGTGGTTCGGCTGTTCCTTCCTATTCTGTGACCCTTCCGCCCATGAACATTCATCCATAAAGTCTCAATTTTACTTGAGGTGGATTTGCATTTCTGCCTCCGAACACCAATGGAAATCTAACAAAAAAAACAAAAAAAAACTAACAAAAAAACATGATTCATCATTTATTAAGGTAACTGAGAGAACCTCATCTAAGGGGCTATGCTTGTTTCTACTCGTGTGAATGGGAATGACTTGGCACATCACTCCTGGCCTTTCCAACTATACAATGGAAATGAGAAATGCATCTCTGCTTCTCTGAACCACTCAGAAATCTTTGAGAGATTTCTTTAAAGGAAAAATGCAAAACAAACAAACACTTTAGAACATAACTTGGAATGAATAAAATTACGCCGGGAGATGAAAAGTGTGTCATGAAATTAGAGAAGGTGTCTTGTGACTTGCATTGCAAAGGCTGAGTGGAAGTTTGCCAGGAGGAGAGCAGTCTGGATGGAGAGAAATACACTTGTAAAGCTTAAAGGTGTGTTTAGGAAATTGCAAATAAGCACCTCATACACGCGACTTAACTTTATTTCTACAAACTATTTTCTTCTTGGAGCAGAAAAGTTAGAATTTTTTAATTGATGAGAAAGCCCATATTACAATAAATAGCAGAAATAGCAACAGTGGAGGCTGGTTGATTAATAAAAGCTATTCTACACAGAGAGAACATACAATGAATTTGATCCCGTTGAAACTAGAAAGGATTTGTCTCAAGGATTTGTCCCTTGTTCTTCACCTGAGAGGAAAAAAATGGCAATTAGATGCAGTGCCTAGAGTTGATAAGGGGACAATCAAGTGAGTAAAAAAAAAAAAAATAGTCATAGAAAGCAGGAAGAAAATCCACCTAACTGGGAGGATCAGTAAAGTCGGAGTGGACAGATGAAATGTAAGATGGTACCTGAAATGTTAGCAGAATTTCCTCAAGCGAAGGATTAGAACAGAACTCTTTAAATCGAGGTCTGAGGACCCATGAGGCCCTGCAACCCTCTCAGGGAACCATGAGTTAAAAATTATCATCATATAATCATATAATAACTAAGAATTATGCGCCTTCTTTTTGCCTAAAGGGACAGAGGGATTTTTCATTGCACATTTGAAAAATCTGCATAATCAGGGAACCAATATATTTTTTTCTTTTTTTGAGACAGAGTCTCTCTATGTCACCCTCAGTAGAGTGCTGTGGTGTCACAGCTCACAGCAACCTCAAACTCTTGGACTTAAGTGATTCTCTTGCCTCAGCCTCCCAAGTAGCTGGGAGTACAGGTGCCCACCACAACACCCAGCTATTTTTTTGTTGTAGCTGCCATTATTGCTTGGCAGTCCCAGGCTGGGTTTGAACCCACCAGCCTCATTGTATGTGGCCAGCGCCCCAGCTACTGAGCTACAGGCGCTGAGCCGGAACCAATATTTTTGAAATGATTATTGCATGATGTCACCAAATTATGTATAAGCAAAAGAATCCTTCAAATTGCAAAGGATTACAATGGATTCTGGAACCACAAAGAATGAAAATTTTATTGATGTGATTTTAAATTTCACATAACAATAACCTTCAAAAAACTACCACTTATCAAGTCGTGGTGTAATATGAAAGAAAATTTTCTACAATTACCAAAAAAACTTTTAAGATCACTTTTCCTTTTCCAGCTATAATTATATACGAGATCAGATTTTTTTTCTATGTGCTTCAACCAAAACAATATATCCCAGCCTATTAGGAAGCTGAATTAGCCAGATATTATATGGAGCCAGGTAAACAAAGAGATTTATAAAAATATAAAAACAATGTTCGTCTTATCACTGACTGTTTTATTTGGGAAAAATATAATTATCTCCACAAAAATATATTATGGTTTTTAACATGCATCATGTCCCCCTAAAAGATGTTGGAACTGAAGTCCTAACCATTAGTGCCAATGAATGTGACCATCTTTGAAAACAGCATCTCTATAGATAATCAAGTTAAAATGAAGTCATTAGCCTGCGTCCTGATCCAGGATGACTGATGTCCTTATAAAACGGAGAAATTTGGACACCAAGACTGACCCAGTGAGAATGCCATCCCTAAGCCAAGCAATGTCTGAGGCTACCAGAAGCAAGGAGAGAGCCTCGAACAGATTCTCCCTCCCAGGCCTCAGAGGGACAACCCTGCTCATATCATGACTTTAAACTACAGCCTCCAGAACTATGAGACAATAAACTTCTGCAGTAGAAGCCAGCTGAGTTGTGATATTTTGCTACAGCAGCCGCAGGAAACTAATAAAACATGTAACTGATCTATTATTTGTAATACATTTATAAAAAATACTTTTTTATTTTTCCGATTTTAATTTCTAATATGACACATATTAACAGATAATAAGGCATATAAAGAAAATCTCTCTGGGTTGTTAAAAAGGAGTCCTGAAACCAGAAAGTTTAAGGATCACAGGACTCGTGGGTTCCAGTAAAGGGCCAGTAAGAACTGAGGCAGTGGTTCCCAAATGCATTCCATGGAGGCTACATCTGACCAGGCCTTTCTCCAGACTCACTGAATCACAATCTCCAGAGCACTGTCCCCAGGAAATTATATTTCTTTATTTTCTTTTGTTTTTATTTTTCTCTTTCCTTTTCCACTCTGTTGTCCAGGGCAGAATGCCATGGCATCAGCCTAGTTCACAGCAACCTCACGCTCCTGGGTTTAAGTGAGCCTCCTGCCTCCGCCTACTGAATAGCTGGACTATAGGTGTGTACCACCACACTTGGCTAGTTTTTAGTAGAGATACGGTGTCGGTTTGCTCAGGCTGGCCTCCTGACCTCAAGCAATCCTCACATCTTGGCCTCCCAAAGTGCTAGGATTACACGTGTGGGCCACCACGTCCAGCCAAAAAATTTTATTTCTAATAAGCTCTGCAGCTAATTCTTATATGTAACCTAAGGTTTTGAGGCAGAGATACCCAAAATGAGTAGACAAACACTTTAGCCAACTCCTTTGATTTGTAGAAATAAAGATGGACTCATGTTAGCTCAAGTAATAGGAAAGCTGATTGCAAAGATACACTTGGCACAGTGGGGGGATCTTTCCAACTAGGTGTGGTAATAGATCCCCACCTTGGAAAGAAGAGGGAGATGACAGCACCTTCCAGGATGCCAGCAAGCAGACGTTGTCTCGTCCTCATCGTGTGTTCTGCCGTAAGTATGAGTGAACCTCATGGCCCTCCAGGGTTCCACGGACTCCTGAGTCAGTGTCTATGTCCATCCTCCAAATATTTGCTTCTTCAAGCTCCTGGCTACAAATGACTTTGGCTATAATGCTTCAAATTCACCTCAAGACAACTTTTAAGCTTCTGCTTCATTGCCAATGAGCAGATTCCTTTGTCTTTCTTAACTTCAGTCCTAGAGATGGAAAATGTGATTGTTCCAGTTTTTGTCCTAGTGCCAGGTCATGCTCAGATTTGCCGGACAGCCTATGGCTCTGATGTGTTGAATCAGATGCCCATATCTGGGTGAATACTCTGTGAGCGCAGGGCCTACACAAATAAGATATAAAATATGATGGCCAATGCAACAGGCACTGCGGGGAGGGCATTTTCCTCTTAGAGCCAGACAGTTGTGAGCAAAGGAGGCATTGCAATTATCATCTTCAGAATAACTTTTGGTTTTGCTCTTGTAATTAAAAACAAAAACTTGATTTAAATTTTTTGTTAAGATATCCGATTTGATTAACTCAACATTTTTGACATAAGTGTGATTATAGCTAATCTGATAAATTAGATGATGATTATAATGATATTGATGATGAGATTTAAAGATCCTGGAAATTGAGCCGATGCATTCCCCTCTGACCCTCCTATTCATCCATATTCATTGCTAAGTAACATAATTCTAGTTTTTTTCTCTTCCTTCATCTTCATTTTTTATTATCCAGCCCTCTGTCTTTTTTCTCTGCCTCTTTTGTCCTATCTGCCTTGTGGTCTTAGGTTAAAAAGAACAAAAAAAAAAAAAAATGAAGCTCAAGGCACATTTGCATTCCATCAGTCTTACGTTAGAGTTTGATTTGTCTCTTGAACAACTTTACCTAAAGACTTTGTCCTTTGCTATTTAAAGAGAGGAGAGGCATGCAGATATTAGATATATCATAAATTTAACAACCACTGGGTATCTCAATTATTTGAGTTGTCACGTTAGAGCAAAGTATAATTGTTGAGACAAAACAGATGCGCTTTCTTTGTATAGCAGTATCCATGGAGTTTAGCATGTGAGACAGTTTAGTTTTATGTTTGGGTAAATTATTTGTGTGTATGTCATTGTATAATTTTTTCTGTGTGTTTGTGTATATATGTTTGTAGTTTTCTTGGTATGTGTGTGTATCTTTCAACTGAACAAAATTGCATTGTTTTCTTATGTTGTGCTGTATATTTTTCATTTTTTGCTCTGAATTAAAAGAAGACAGTTTCTATTTTGACTGAACAGTTGGATTGCTCAAAAAAAAACCAAGTAGAAACATCTCCAAGATTTTGTTGAATCTAATTAGTTATATGCAACTTGTAATACATCTGATTCTTATTATATGCTTTTGTGTTTTCTCCAGTAAATCAGTTGAAACTAAGTGACTATGACATTTGACCTACATAGTGAAGGTGTAGATTTAAATTTGCATGTTTTATTTTTCTCTATCCTTCACATTGTTAATGTTCCTCTTAGGACACTTCAAAAAATTAAGATGCATTTTTATATGCATGGTGGCATACAACCATATAGCATGCAAGCTCCTCTTTAGAAAGTAATGTTGATTCAAGTTCATTATAATCAACTCATGTTTCCAATTCAGCTAATTTATTTATTTGTTACAGATAATATTGGTTCAAAAACTCAAAGTTGAGGACAATGAAAAATTTCAGGAGAGATTTATTCAGGTGTCAGCCCTATTTCTCTGCAGTCGTCCAGACTCTGCCTTCCTTTTATTTGGGCTGGCTCTTCCTTCATCGTAGCAAGACAGCCACTATCCATCCAGCCTTAGATTCTTACATGATATCCCTCAAGAGAAGTGAGAACTTATCTCTTCCCACTTCCCAACCATTGAACACAAGTCAAGGCTTCTCCCTTAATAAACCAACTCTGATTATATGTCCATTTCTTTTTTTTTTTTTTTGATACAGAGCCTCAAGCTTTCGCCCTGGATAGAGTACTGTGGCATCACAGCTCACAGCAACCTCCAATTCCTGGCCTCAAGCAAGTCTCTTGCCTCCACCTCCCAAGTAACTGGGACTACAGGTGCCCGGCCATTTTTTGGTTGCAGCCGTCATTGTTGTTTGGTGGGCCCGGGCTGGATTTGAACCCGCCAGCTCAGGTGTACGTGGCTGGCGCCTTAGCCCGTTGAGCCACAGGCGCCGAACCTATATGTCCATTTCTTAACGAATGCAAGTGGCCAGGAAAATAATATGCTTTGACTGGCTTAATCAAGTTGGATTATGTTAAGACTGGCTTCTTCCTTGGTGGTAGCAAAATGGCTCCAGTCCTCATATCCATACGTTACATCATTTAGAAGAGAAGGCATTTCTAATTTGGCAACAATTTAATAAGAGACCTGTTCTTCATTCTATGGGTCACATGCCCACCTGTGAACCTCTTGCCCTAGCAGAATTCCTCTGGGGGCAGGCCTTTCAGTGTCCACCCCAGATACTATTGCTAGAGATCAATCCTATTCAAATCAAATGCAATTGCACAACGAGAAGAGATTAATGGGTTTTGGGGAGCCAGTCAGAAACATCCTCTGCACCAATGGTCACCGTGGTTAATTTACTTGGTGAATTCACTATAAGCAAACACCATCTGCCTCCTTCCCTATTCCATGGGTATCTCTCCCAAAGACTCTCATTCCCTTAGAGAACACAGCCTTCCCAGATGTCCAGAATTATTTTTCAATCAAAAATACATGATTTTATTTGAGTTGACCATAAAGAAATCTCCCAGAGAAATGTCAATACAAACTCATTTATACTACTTTTTCCATATGTCTGGTAAATTTTTTACAAACCATAAGAGACCATTCCCTACACATCCAATTACCTTTAGTGTTTCATGGCTGTTTTTCAATCATTTGGTTCCTACCTCAATTTTGAACTTTTTAATTTCTGTTTCTAAAATATAGACCTTGCAACGTGTATCATAACATCCTTAAAAACATTTCACAATCAGGCAGTGGGCCAGAATCTATGTTTTTAAAAATCAGACTGTGTGAACTCTCCAAGTCCAAGAACAACTGTGAATTGCTTCCTTGAGCATTCCTGCAGGTGCACAGGAAAGAGCCCCAGCCAGCAGCCCGGGCGATGCCAGATAGTGGGGCAAAAATTCAGTCTCCAACCAAAAGGACATTCACCTGGGGGACCCGCTATCAGAAATGGCCTGGACAAAGACTTTTCTTTTCTCTATACAACCAGAGAAAGCAGTCCCCTGGTGTTTTAGCCTCTCCTTCATTTTCTAGAAACCAAAAAGGTTTGCTAGGAACATGAGAGAAAGGAATATTCTTTTCTCCAAACTCACCCATCAGCCCTACAAAATATTGATGAGAAAATGCAAAGCTTTTAGAAACTCTTTCCATTCTTCCCCATCTTAATAATTGTAAGAAATTTAAAACACTTAAAAAACAAATGAATTTTCTAAAAATACTATGCTTCTATTTCAAAAACGGTTCCAATATAATCAAGATTAGACTTTTTTAGGTCCTCTTAAAATTTCATAGAACTCTCTTCAAGAGTCCCTCAATAACAGGGAGTTTTCCATCGGGGTCAAGAAAAACAATCACAATATTACTGAAGGAAAATGTTGCATGAGGACATTTCATCCAAAAAAGCCAAATATTCACAACCCCAAATCAGTACATGTGCTAAGTGGTCATGAAAGAGTTTGACAATATGATGACCAGAACAGCTGTCTACCCAAGGATATCCTCTGCATTCATCCCTTGCAAGGCCAGTGCTAGTTCTCCTTTCATTCAGTTGGGGTTTTTGTTGTTGTTGTTTGTTTTTGTTTTAGTTTTTCTGTCATTTACAACCTCAAACTCTTAGGCTCAAGCGATCGTCCTGCCTCAGCCTCTTGAGTAGCCGGGACTAAAAGCACGTGCCACCATGCCCAGCTAATTTTTCTATTTTTTATAAAGATGGGGGTCTCATTCTTGCTCAGGCCTGTCTTGAACTCCTGGCCACAAGCAATTCTTTCACCTCTGCCTTCCAAAGTGCTAGAATTACAGACATGAGCTACCACCCCAGCTTCCATTCAGTTTTAACATCCAGACTTCATCACACCCATGTTTGTTTTCAAAGCTAGAAACTGTGTTTTTCATACTCTGTATTCCACACACAGCATGCATGTGGTATGAAGTGTAATTGGAAGTTTTTGACTAATCTCCTCTGTTACACAGGTGCGTAAGAAGCAGAAACTGATTACTGGAAAGCTGCAGCCCAGCAGGACTTATGTTTATGCACTTAAATATTTTTGAAAATTGAGGTTGGATCATTATTCCCAATTCCATTCTCAGTGAGGATAATTGAATCATTCCATTCTGATTGTTGTGTTACTAAGTAAACTTCTCTGGTGTCACTGTTATTGGTCTAAATTTGTTCCGAAGGGCTAATCTAGTTTCTACTTATAAAGAGTATCTGCGTTTCTTTCAGTCTTGTAAAACATTCCTAAAAGTGGAAAAATATGGGAGCAGAAAACATTATAGATCTCCAAACTGAAAGATGTTGTCAAGGGTGAGGTAATCCACGTACCCATCCACAGTTCAAAAAAAAAGTATTAATTAGAGAAAAACAGGGAGCAGACAGTGGGAAATCAAAAGGTCAACTTTACTGTTTAGGAAGGAGGAACTGGAGAAGGGGAAGAAAGAAGGAAGAAGCGCAGATAGATGAGACAGAGAGTTGCTTTGAAGTTATGACTACAGGTGTTAATACTTCACCTTTGACTTTAACGGTCTGATCCTTTTTTTTTTTAATTAATTTTTTTTATTAAATCATGGTTCTGTACATAAATGCAATCATGGGGCACAATGTGCTGGGTTTATATACAAGTTGAAATCTTTTCATTGAACTGCTTTACATAGCTTTCATGGCACGTTCTTAGTTATTGTGTACAGACATACATGAGCCTTGGAGCCCAGCAGGTGCTGACCTCGTGAGCAGCAGGAGACCCGAACTGCATTTCCTGTACAGGTGGAAAACAGGGGCGGGGCTGGGATATCATGTTCTTTCTCCCAAACTAACCCACCAGACAGCACCTCCTTATTTCCTAGAGAGGAGAAAAAATGGGGCCATTCGCAAGGGAGTCCCCCATATCATGAAATCATTTAATACCTACAAACAAGCTCAAGACCATTACAAGAGGTTCTCCCCTTCTTTTTTTTTTTTTTTTTTTTTTTTTGAGAAAGACTCTCACTCTGTTGCCCAGGCTAGAAGGCTATGATATCCCAGCTCACAGCAACCTCAAACTCCTAAGTAGCTAGGACTACAGGCACATGCCCCCGCACACAGCAAATTTTTCTATTTTTTGTAGAGACCGGGTCTTGCTCTCGCTCAGGCTGGTCTCAAACTCCTGATCGCAAGCAATCCTCCCAGTGCCTCGGCCTTCCAGAGCAACAGGATTACAGACATGAGCCACTGCGCCCAGCCAGAGACTCTCTTTTAAAAGACCTGAACATAACTGAATTGTCACCAAGGCTGGTGTTGTGATGACTGTGAGAAATCTCAAAAAAAATATAAGTTTGAAAACAGAAAAATTAAAAACAAAATCGAAAAGCAGTAAAACAAGAATGGAAAACAACTAAGGAATTCAGAGAATTCCTTTATCTTCCATAAAATGACGTAAGCTGGATTTTTAACCTCAGTGTCTCAGGAGAGGATTGAAATTGTCTCTGAGGAACAGAGATGACCCAGAAGACGCTGTTGCTGAGTCTTTCTCTCTCTCGATGTACTTTCTTCCTTCTACATGGCTAATTAGACAATGTTGGCCTTTTGGAATGGCTAAAACTAAGGAAGGCAGAGTTTGGCGGCACCTGTGGCTCAATGAGTAGGGTGACTGCCCCATATACCAAGGGTGGCAGGTTCAAACCCGGCCTCGGTCAAATTGCAACAAAAAGAGAAATATCCAGGTGTTGTGGTGGGTACCTGTAGTCCCAGCTACTTGGGAGGCTGAGGCAAGAGAATCGCCTAAGCCCAGGAGTTGGAGGTTGCTGTGAGCTGTGACTTGACAGCACTCTACTAAGGGTGATAAAGTAAGACTGTGTCTCTACAAAAAAGGCGGGGAGGGAAAGGTTTAAGGAAGGCAGAGTTTGGTTTCAGTGGAAGAGCAAATCAAACTTAATGGCAATTAACTCTCAGGGAATAGACTTCTTATTTTCCTCTAAGAGGAGCTAAGTCAGAAGTTCATGTGGCCCCAATTGAAAGAAAAGGGAAAAGTAAAGCAGCCCCACGTCCTGTTGAGAGCAGGGAGAATGGCTACCCATTAAGCATAAGGAGACGGATACGCGCTATCTTCTTTAATCTCTATGAAACCTTCATATAGAAGGGGAGAAAATGATGATTCAAAAAGACACACTGTTGAGTTATAGTAACATGAGACTTCGCTAAAATCAAATCTCTTAATTATTTTTATTTACTTGGCCTTTAAGCCATTAAAGAAACAATCACTTTGCCACGGCACTCTACCGAGGGCAACATAATAAGACTCTGTCTCAAAAAAAGAGAGAAAGGAAAAGAAAAAGAAAGAAACTACAAATCTTTTTTTGGAGATTTTAAAAGATTTGCATGCATAAAACCCTGAGCAGTATGAAGATATCCAAAATTGACTAATAAGGTTAAAGTTATTACACTTGAAATATTTTCTGTCCTTAACTGGATTAATCAAATTATCTTAGATTTTTTCCCATTGTGGTGGCTTAAAAATTATGTCTCTTACTCCGATCCTCTAGCATGTTTCCTTAGATTTTTAATAAAACAGTGGAAACATATTTGTCAATCAATATGGAAAATCATTTTATAACCTTTCCTCAAAGAGTATCTCATTTAGCTCCCCCACTTCACAGCTACCAATAATCCCCATGTTTAGCTAAAATCATCTGAAATTTTAGTTCTATATTATTTTCCAGAACATTTTAAAATCAATTTCCCATAACCTTCTCAGCCACCTTATTTAAATATAAGTGTAAATTTTACTGTTATCTTTATTTGACACAGATTTTGGTGGGACACGGGCAGAAATGTCACTCTTGTGTGGTTATTCCCAGACTTTCTCATGGCTCCGCCCCATTTTACACACACACACACACACACATAAAAGGATTATTCCATCTTTCCAGCACTGTTCTCGTGCCAATGAATAAGCAATTGCAGAGAAACGAACAAATTGAAAACTACAGGGATATACTTGCATGCTTGTCAATTCATATTGGAAAAGTCAGGGAATTACTCTAAAAAGAAGGGAAAATAGAAATAAATTTAAACAGGGTCATGGGCATACTGTTAAAAAAACAACTTTAGAAATTATGAAATAGAGAAGAGATCTGGGGGTAACAGGCATCCGTGGGAGGTGTTATTAAGATAGAAAAAAAGGGCAAAGGATTTTAAGAAGTTGTACAGTGATGGTAATGTAACTCCCCTTTGACATTTTTGCAAGAAATTCAGAAAAGATTTTAATTGCTTTCTAATTGTACCTATTTATTTGTCTTTTTCTTGTCTTTTTTTTTTTGAGACAGAGTCTCAAGCTGTTGCCCTGGTGGAGTGCTGTGGTGTCACAGCTCACAGCAACCTCCAATTCCTGGATTTAAATGATTCTCTTGCCTCAAGCCTCCCGGGTAGCTGGGACTGTGGGCATCTGCCACAACGCCCGGCTATTTTGTTTTGGTTGTAGTTGTCATTGTTGTTTGACAGGCCTGGGCCGGATTCGAACCTGTGAGCTCTGGTGTATGTGGCTTGCGCCTTACCACTTGAGCTACAAGCGCCGAGCCTGTATCTATTTCTTTGCTTGTTTGCCTTATCATTGTAATTTTGAATGTGACTCCTTATTTAAACTGGACCATAAATTTCCTGAGCTTTAAAAAAAAAAAAGAAACAATCACTTGAAAATAATTTTGGCATAGAAACCGCAGAGACACAGAGCTTTCAGAGCTCAAAAATTTCAGTCAGAGGAGAAAGCTGAGGTCTGAAGAGATCTCTTTGCTAATTTTCTGCAACTCCTTAATACAGGGTCTAGCTGGTACCCAAGTCTCCTCCTATCTGCGGTTGTGTTCGTCCTGCTGCTGACAGCGCAGCCACACAACCATATTTATGAAAACACATCTTCCTTGAGGCCTGGGGTGTGAAATCCCAGGTGTTTACAAGCATCATTTGAAAAGTATCACATCCAGAATATGTGAGGCAGAGACCACGCTGACCATGGCCACATGCCCCATGAAGAAATAGTTGTGAATAGATACTGACTCAGTTAACTGGATTTATTTTTCATTTCTCTTCTTTCCCTGACAAATTTCTTTTGAGCTATTGAGTTTTCTATGATGTGGGATACGCAGTAATGAGATTAATTTCTGAAAGTCACATATGAAAGGCAGCATCAGGACTTCTCCAACCTGCCTTACATTTGCAAAGAATTGGATGCAAGTCAGAACAGGTGGACTTTATTGCCATTTTCAGAAGCAGCGTTTTGGGGTCAAGTCTCACGATTTTGCAACCCATAAATAGGGATCTATTAATGTTTATGGTTTCCCCGAATGAACTAGGGATTATTCTATCCTGAAACACATAAAATTTCATGTAAATTTCATTTTTGTGTGTCTTGAAATATATCATTCATTTGATATTCACAGTGTAATTTATTTGGCATTTAACGATGTCGTTATGATAAATGCTTTAAAACTATTGTATTTCAGATCGGTCATAAATCAGAAGACTAGACTTTAGAAGATCTGTCCAAACCATTGAGCCTGGATCTAATCAGACTGAACATTTCTCGTCTTTATCCTTACAGCTGGCATGTTAAAAACTCGGAGAATACTTCAAAGTAAGAAGTGTCAGTTGTCTAGTTCTAAATAAAGATAAAAATTTCAAATTCCTCATATATCCTCTTAGTTCCACGCACCAAGTGCATATCAAATGCACAGCATCCAATACTTTCCGTCAACAAAACAAATATTTCTACAGGAAATGAAGACACTAATCCCTGAGATTTCTAATCACAAAACGACTGAAAAATTGGAGAAGGGCTTGATGTTCTCTGTCAAATAATGACTCCAAAGAGGGAGTCATCAATTTATAACATAGATTACCCCATTACTTCTCAGCACGTAGTTAAGAATTCTTGAAGAAACAAAAGATCTCCAAGACAAAATACTTTAGTAAGTACTGTGTTAATAAAGTTAAGTTAGAGTCTTTATTGCCAAACTTTTTGGAAATGTGTGCATGCACGTGTGATGTGTGTGTGTGTGTACTCTACATCCCTCCAATGAGCAAATGCTATGCGATTCTCAATATTATTCAAAGTTTTCTTCGTACACCACATTTTGGGGGAGCAACTGTTAACCATTTCCAAGACAATTCCATGTAGAAAAATATATTTTTAAATTCACCTTAGAGTTTGTTTCCCTCTTTTTAAACTATGCCTACCTGAGTAAATTATAAACTCCTTAAGGGTACCCATTACATCTCGTAAACCTTCTGTATCCCCCAACTCATCTATTTCTTTCTCTCTACTCAGCCTCCCTTAAGCACAAAAAGCCCTCTCCTTGCTTGGGCTTTAGTACCTGTCTTCACATGCTGTATACCTTCTTCCCAAAGACAGGCCCATGACCATATTCCTCCTTTCATTCAGGCTCCTACTGAAATAACTCTCTCTGTTATTCTTTTATTACTCTTATTCTCTGTACTCTGTTTTATTTTTCTTCATAGCACATACCACCACCCAGCATCATACCATCTATGTATTTGTCAATTCCTTTCCCAGATTCACCACATTAAATTATAAACTCCATGAGCACAAAGACTGTGCTTTATTTACTGCTGTGTTCCTACTCCCTAGAGCATTGCCTGCTACCTACCAGGAAATAAATAGATACTGACTGAAATAATATATCAAAGAATCCTGCAAGAACAAGGGGAAGCCGGAGTATCCGATTTTTAACTCTTTCATGTTCAGTTCCATTAAAGGAACTTCAAATTAGGGTATTTCCACCCTCATTTCACAGGTAAATATTCATCTTTTAAATTAAATTAAGGATTGGTAACAAAATGGTAACAGGGGGGAAAAAGCGCATTGTTAGGATAAGGCTGTATCCTACCAGTTGTTTATAGAAGGGAGGAGGCCTGAAAGGCATCTTCTGCCAACCAGATGTCTAGAAGTGATTATATATTTTTAAGTTTTGCCTGTTTTCCTTTGTTTTTAGATAGAAGTTGATGGTGGCCCAGAGGAGCACTAAATAAAGAGGACCAAGATGAGTATTAAGAAAACTATGTTTTTTTTACCAAGTTTGTCAGTAACTTGAACAAATAATTTCTACTCTCTGGACCTCTTTTTTCACCTTCTAACTAGGTCCATGGAAAACAACGTACAAATAATTCTACTTTCAAAATACATTAATATCACTAATCTTAAATGTTGATGTGATCTATGCTGAGGTAAATTGGGTTAAGAAGCTAACAAGCTGTTATTGCTGAACTTCTCAGAGCCTTTTCTCTACTGACAAATATTATGACCTTGTAAGATCATGGATATAGTAGGCAGAGTTTTCCAAATTGCTTTAATCAAGGAACCCATTAACATCTCCTAAAACACTCCTCCATGGGATACCAGTTGAGAAAATGCTGGAAATGACCTCTGAGGCTACTTAATATGTTGACCCCATCTGACCATAACACCATCACCCAAAATATGATCCTGATGCCACTGGAAGGAAAAGCCACAAGCAAAATATTATGCCTCCTTAAAACATAATAAAAATAAGGCATGCAACCCTTAATTTGAATAGACATTTTACCAAAGAAGATATGCAAATGGCCAAAACACACATTCAGTGGTGCTCATTTGCATTTCTCTAAGGACTAATAATAGAATACAGCTATTCTATCTTATTCTGAATAAGATACCAGCATATACATGTTGCAATGACTATAATAAAAAATACCAGGAATACCAGGTGTTGGTGAGAATACAGAGAAACTCAAACACTCATGTGTTATTGGTGCAAATGTAAAATCATGCAGCTATTTTGGAAAACACATGGGTTGTTAAAAAGTTAAACATAAGCTTACCATATGAATCAGCAATTCCACAGCTAGGTATCTACCTAAAAGAAATAAAGATACACGTTGACAGAAAAAGTTACATGCTAATTTCTATAGCAGCATTATTTGTAATAGTGAGAACCTGGAAACAACCCAAATGTTTATCAATTGGTGAATAGACAGAAAACATGGTATATCCATGCAATGAAAAGAAACAATCCAACTTAAGTGAAACTTAACACATTATGCTAATAAAAGAAGCCAGACATAAAAGACAAAAGTAATAGAATTGAATTTGTAGGAAATTTCTAGAAAAGATATAACAATAGAGACAGAAAGCAGATCAATGTTTATCTGGGGCTGGAGGTATAGATGGAAATCGACTATCTACAGGAATGAGGACATTTGATGGGGTGATAGAAATGTTCTAACACTGCATTGCAGTGATAGAGGCACAGTGTGTAAATTAACTCAAAGTTATTGAACTGTATGTTTACAATGTGCAAATTGCAAAGCATGTAAGTTGGACCTCAATAAAGCTGTTTAAAAAGAACAGTTCAGAGATGTTCATATGGGAAAATGAAACCAGAAATAATGATGGAGGGGATGTCAGTGAAAGGCTTGTGTTGTATTCTTGAATGACTTCACTCCTCCTACAGAGTCTAATGCACACACACAGTACACACAAGCACACAGCCTCATTTGGCTCACCTGATTAAAACAGGTTTTTATTAGTGCTGAGGACACCAGGACAAAAACCCTGATCAAGGACAAATCTGAAAAACAATAAAGTCACTTCCTATAAAAAAAAACTATGGCCATAGTTTGTTTGTATTAAAATATGTCTATGCATGGATGTGCACGCACCTGCTGTGTGTCTCTCTGTGCCTGTCTCTCTCTCTTCCTTTTGCTCTCTTTCCTCTAGATAAAGTGATAGAGCAAGGCAAGCCAGCAAAGAGACACAGTTCGGTCTTAAAAATAATCTGATTTGTGTGTTTCTAATTTAGGCCAAAAATCTACTTTGAGGAAGTAACATTTAAGCTCAGGTTGAAATGATAAGACGGGACCATAATACAAAGATCCAGAAGAAAAGCATTATGAGCAAAGGCAGAGACCCAAATACAGGAGCAAGCACAGAGTGTCAGAGGAACAGAAAGCCATCCAAGTCAGTACCGGCGGAGCGGAAAAGACCAAAGAAGCTGAAGAGGAGGCGGGGTGTGGGGCTCGCACCTGTAATCCTAGCTCTCTGGGAGGCCGAGGCTGATGGATTGCCTGAGCTCAGGAGTTGAAGACTAGCCTGAGCAAGACTGAGAACCCATCTCTAAAAATAACCAGGCGTTACGGCAGACACCTATAGTCCCAGCTACTCGGAAGGCCGAGGCAAGAGAATTGCTTGAGCTCACGATCTTGAGGTTGCTGTGAGCTATGATGCCATGGCACTCTACCAAGGGCGACAAAGTGAGACTCTGTCTCAAAGAAAAAGAAAAAAGAAACTGAAGAGGAAAGGAGAAGCTGGATCAGGCCAGGCCTAAGAGGCCTCGGTACAGCTTTTAGATTTTATTCCAAATGCAGCAAGAGGAGGGAGAGTCATGATCTGGACTGTGGTTTCGCAAAACCTCTCTGGCTACTCTGAGGGAGGCAAGAGTGACACCAGGGAGAAGATAAGAGTTGGGGGACAATTACGAGAGTCCAGAGGAGACACAATGGACGCCATGTGAATGTTCTTTTAGAATAGTAGAAGGGTAAACAGCAAGGATTATGGCATCAAAAAGAGGTAGATTCATGTCCTAACTCACTGCTTCCTATCCAAATGACTTAGGAGAAAGCCACTTACTAAACCTCTGATAGTGCTCATCTATCAAAAAGGAATGGGTGATGAGGCTATTTGTATTGGGTGCTGAAATGAGGATAGGTTAAGCTTGTCTAAGCACTGAGAATTGGCAGACTGTATCTTGTAAAGGTAGTCACAGTAATAGCGGTCATCTCCCACACTGGGACCCCGCTCTTCCTCCATCAGTAGGCAGAAGCTTACTCCCTCCCTTGGAGTTGTTATAGGTTCTGTTACTGCTTTGCTTGCTTGGTATTATCCCAGTTCTTAGTGAGGCACTAACCAGGTTGGCAAGAGTTCACTTCCTGTCTTCTGAAATATAAGCAGGAAGAAGGGATGGCTTCCCTGAGCCTCCAAGAATGGAGTGAGTAAAGAAGCCGCGCTGCAGGTGCAATCCTCACTGCCCCAGCCACCGCCTGGTGGAGCAGAGACACACTGCCAAGACAGCCCTCCACAGATTTCTGCCCCACAAAAGCACGAGCAAACGAATGGCTGTTTTAAGCCACTAAGTGTCAGGGTAGTTCATTACACAATAATAGAATGCAGAAATGAAAAGTTTTAAAGCAATAACTGAAAATTAAGAATTTGAAAATTCATAAAACTTCGTTTCCTAGGATTAGACTGACTTCAGAAAACAGTTATAGATACGGTTTCAGAAGACGTGATGAAAGTCCTTTGAGGGAAACAGAAACAATGAAAGCAGAATCCTATTTGAAGTCTCACTTTATTCATTAGCTGCAAAGTAATGAAAAACAGCCACCCTGAATATCCAATTTCCCCCAATACTTTAATTCTTTTCGTAGGCTGGAAGTTTTAACTTATTCTTTACTACAAGTTGAAAAAAAACCTACGTAATGATTTTTTAAAACTTTCTTTTTATTTCTGGGCAGCAGATTTTGAAGGTGAAGCTTTAATCACATGCTAGTCTTATAATCACTGCTGGTTTTCAACTAAACTATTACAAATTGGGCTTTAGTTCAATTTAAATTGCATGGGCCAAATCCTACCCTTGGTTATTACAGGCAACTCCCCTTGAAATCATTAGTAGTTGTACATGTGTAACAAGATAATTTGGCCACATGTGCTTTTGTCTCCACGTGTTTCGGTACAAGTACAGGCACAGAGGCTGGGCTACACAGGGAAAACATCTTGTGCTATTTGGAATAACTTATCTTTTTGCCATACTGCGTTCATGTCAACATGATGAAAAGAAAATGTAAATGCAAGGAGAGGCAGCCGCGCCTGCCCTGGCTGGCCGTGTCCTGGTGGTTCCCAGCAGCACTGACTATACGCAATTCCTGCACCCACTGGTAAATATGGGTGGGATCCTCCTTGCCCCCTCCCCAGGGCGCCCCGTCCTGGGAAACCCTGCTCCATTTCCACCTGGTCAGAAAGGCAGTGCCTCCGTGTCAATCCTTGTTTTCAATTCTTCCATACATACATTCCCTGGCAAAGTGCTCTCCATTGACCAAGCAAATGTCTAATACACACATAGTCCAGACCACTGGCCAGAGAGTCAGTGTACAGAAAGTCCCAGGGAGGATTTTACAAACCGTTTACATGTATACCATGGAATATTATGCAGCCTTAAAGAAAGATGGAGTCTTTACCTCTTTCATGTTTACATGGATGGAGCTGGAACATATTCTTCTTAGCAAAGTGTCTCAAGAATGGAAGAAAAAGTATCCAATGTACTCAGCCCTACCATAAAGCTAATTTATAGCTTTCATACGAAGGCTATAACCCAACTATAGCACAAGAACATGGGGAAAGGGGCAAGGGAGGGAGGGAGGATGGGTGCAGAAAGGGTAATTGGTGGGGCCACACCTACAGTGCATGTTAGAAGGGTACAGGTGAAACTTATTAAAAGCAGAATACAAATGTCTTCATACAATAACTAGGAAAATGCCATGAAGGCTACGTTAAACAGTTTGATGAAAATATTTCAGATTGTATATGAAACCAGCACATTGTACCCCTTGATTGCACTAAGGTACATAGCTATGATTTAATAATAATAAAAAAGTTTACCAAATATTCTCTACAAGTTCACCATCTTGTCATAAAATCTGTAATGAATATTTTGTAAATAAAGGTACGTTTAATTACAATTTCCTATTTTCCCTACATAAAGTGACTATAGCGGTGACTTTGGGATGCCCTGTATTTAGTGAAGAAACCAACAGTGGTGAACACCTACTGTTTTTGACTACCAGTGCCCCTTTTTCCTTCTGGTATCAAAAGAACTAGTTTCCTTTTTGGAACTGACTGTCCCTGGCTCAATGTAGTCTTGTTAGTATCCAATGTCAATCCTTTGGCTCTACAGCTAGTGACCTAGGCTGGCCACTCGGGTCCTTCTCTTGGGATTGACAGTAACGCTGGAAGAGAGTGTCTTTCTCTTTCTGAGATCCCCAGCAATAAGGACCATGTATGTCTAGAGCTTCTGCCAAACTTTTTTGCCACCATGTACACAGAGCCAAGCCAAAAATATAAGTGTAGCTAATTGTATGTTTCAAAGATGATCACAAAAATATCTCTCATCTCAAATGCTCTTCTGAGAAATGGCAAAAGTGACACTATGTTACTTCAAAGACTGGGACATGAAAGGCAACCCAGGTTTACCTGGTTCTTTGGGGATGCTTGCTTATGCAACCCAGCTACCATGCTATAAGGAAGCACAAGCAGCCCATAGAGTAGACACATGTAAGTGATCTAACAGCGCCTGCGGAGGTCCCAGCCAACCACCAGCATCAACCATCATGTGAGTGAATGAGCCTTCAGATCATTCCAGCCCATAGTCACCAGGTAGATTTTGAGTCTTTCTCGTTGAGGCCTCAGACATTGCATAGCAAAACAAGAAAAAAAAGCTACCCCCTCCACCTCCTATGTCCTCTCTGAGGTGTCAACTCACAGGATATAAGAATACCATGAACATAATGGAAAGTTTAGGACAGTTGGCTATGTGGCAATAGTTGATAGTACCTAGAACAGAAGCCAACCTAGAGGTAGCCAGAGCTGAGAGATGGGAGAGAACTTCATTTGAATTGCCTAGACCAGGCGTCCTCAAACTTTTTAAACAGGGAGCCAATTCGCTGTCCCTCAGACCGCTGGAGGGCCGGACTACACTTAAAAAAAAAAAAAAAACTATGAACAAATCCCTGTGCACACTGCGCATATCTTATTTTGATGTAAAAAAAAAAACAAAACGGGAACAAATACAATTCATACCAACGCATGTGGCCCACGGGCCGTAGCTTGAGGACCCCTGGCCTAGATGAAGCCTAGCCCAGAATAAGATCCAAACAATTCTAGGCACCCCAGTTATATGAATGCATAAATTCCTATTTTTCCCTAATTTGTTTTGAATGTGGCTTTTTGTCACTTCTAATCTAATCGATCTAAATACAACCTATAAATATCATGCAGACAAGGAAAATAAAGAAGGAAAGAGGGGAGAGACGCATAAAATAATGAGACTATCCTGACACCTGGTGCTTCTGGAGAGGCTATCAAAGATACTGCATCAATAAAAATCTCTTAGGAAGAGAAATAACTCCAACAGCAAGAAAATAAATACTGGACTAAGGAAAATGTTAAGTATAGGTAGACATGGAAACTGACACATTCAGACGTGAGCCTGGACCCCACGCTGGAATGCCTGGCCTTGCACCTCAGACCTGCTTCACACGGCCAAGTCACATCACACAGAGCATTTCCTACTTCAGGCAAACCATTGATTAATCAATAATACAAAGGATGGGGGTTCTTCTGAGAGCTTCACAAATTACAGGGAAAAAAAAAGTTTGTGAAGTAAAAAGGAACAGGACAAGGAAATGACCAATGAAATGAATTTTAAAGTAGGATCTTGATATGTTTTTAAATATTCTATAACTTTTAAGGAGTAATTACTTCCCACAGACAAATCTTTCTTGTTTATTACTTATTTTTCTTCCTCCAGGGCCTTTCTGCACCTTCCAAAAAATAGTGAGTTTTTTTATTTTTGCTTTTGAATGTGATTATTTATTTTCAACCATGTGAACCTTGAAAAAAAATGCCCAAATAAGAAAAAGGAAAAGCATTTTAATTTATTTAAGGTTTCAGAGTATCGCTATACCATTCTTCTACAGGTGCTCCAAGAAACAGGCAAGGAAATGATTTTGGAAGTTTACAAATGAAGATAGAAGATGTACAATGATCCTTTTCTCTACACTGTGGGAAACATGAAGTCAAGTCAGTCTTCTTAAACATACTGTGTTAATTATCCTGATTAGTAAAGAAAAATGCTCTGTTACATAGTAAGCCAGCCTTATGAGACTGACTTGGTTCTCTGACAGTACAGAATAAAAAGAACACTGAACTTGAAGCCATAATCCCTCTACTCGACAGATACATTGCTTGGACAATATGGCAGTAGATATATACTGGAAGTGATGGGGGTTCCACTCAGTATATATACTGATTTGCTTCATTTCTGAGGCAAAATGTGTTCATCTACAAACATCCAAATTCCATCTACATGGATGCTATGAGTTTTCAAAGAAGTATGTGAAAGTTGTTTCCTAAATTTTACACACTGTCAAGGGCTATTCAAGTTCAAGTTACACAGAGAAAGTCAAACATATTTAGATCATATAATCTTAACATTCCCCATGTCTATGTAACTGCTAACTTACATCAAAGTACTTCAAAGTAACTATTATATAAGTTCATACACCTACAAGTCCTCCTTAGCGTAGATCCTAAAATAAGCACCTGGAAGCACTGCTTTATTGAATCTGAACATTGTGAGAAGCACCTGGCCCAGGGTTGGTAG
Source organism: Perodicticus potto (assembly GCA_963574655.1). Classification (NCBI taxonomy): domain Eukaryota; kingdom Metazoa; phylum Chordata; class Mammalia; order Primates; family Lorisidae; genus Perodicticus; species Perodicticus potto. The sequence goes on from CAUYRH010154430.1 coordinate 44,484, forward strand.
TTTTAAGAGTTGGGACAGCTTGTGGGAAAGTTATTACATGCTAAGAGAACCCACCAATAGACAATTTAAGCAAAGCACATCTGTAAATTATAAACTTGATTGGGTGGCTCTCTTTATGGACACATGTATACAAATGATTAGTACAAATGACTTGCTAGAACAATTGGTAGGAGGTAACTAATTGGTCAATGTGGAACTTTCTCCTAAAACGTGGTTTCCTTAGTTAGTTAATGAGGGAATAGTCTAAGTGGAATTGCCCCAGAGGTGGTGGCTGGACAGCTGGTTAGCCAATCATAAATAGGGAGTAAACTGGCAGTTGTTGCTTTTACTCTTAGAAATTCACAAGCAGGAAGCAGTAACATGTTTCCACATCACGACAATCGTGACAAGATCTGACTTCCCGTTGGAGTGAAGAGATGTCTCATTCACGCCTCACATGTTACGGGAGTCTCTGATAGCTCCTCTGCACTACTTTGGAGCTCTCTCTGTGTGTTAAGAAAAAACCTCGGAGACAAAGGTCAAAATGACCATTTCCCTACTTACAAATGTTTTAAATAAATGGTTGCCTTACCTGTCCACTAAACTTTTCTCAGTAGAGCTGTAACACCCAGTATCATTATTCAAGCTACTAAGACATTTCATACTATTATTAGCCTCCATAGAACTTCCAAATGTCTCACAACCCATCTGTTATGGGCTGAAAACTGTAGCCCAGAAATTCATTTGTTGAGCCTTAACACCTGCATCTCAGCATAACAGTATGTAGACATAGGATTTTTAAAGAGGTAATTAAGCTAAAATGAGGTCTAACCGTGGGCCCTCGTCCAATATAACTGAGTGTCCTTATAGGACAGTGATTCTCAACCTTCCTAACGCCACAATGTATTTTCATTGTTAAAAGGGGATGGCGACCCACAGGTTGAGCACCGCTGTTACAGGAAGAGGAAATTAGGATGCAGAGCACAGCAGGAAGACCATGTGAAGACCCAGGGAGAAAGGTCCGTCAGCCAAGGTGAGAGGCCGTGGAGGAAACCAACCTGCCGAGACCTTGGTCCCAGACTTCCAGCCTCCAGAACAGTGAGAAAATTAAACCACCAAGGCTGTGGTACTTTGTTATTGCAGGCCTAGCAAACTATCCATTTGCTTTTAGCCAAGCCATAATCTTATGGCACATCTGTTTTAGATTTCTGGAGTTAGAAATCCTATATTATTCTGTAGTAAATACAGCTTAAAGCCTGACCCGGTTTCTGTGCCCCCATACAGGAGGTAGGTGTTTTATTATTGTCATCATGTTAATGTGATCAAGGTAGAAACCAATTATGTTTTTCTACCCACATCCCACTCCACTATCACTTTTCTCCTTGTTTGCAGCTTGAAAAGTATTTCCTGGTGTCAGTTCCAAACGATTAAACCCTATTTCCCTCTTCTAATTATGTCTCCTTGTGATTGAACACTTAAGTCAATTCAAACTCTTAAGTATGTCAGTATCTATTAAATGTTCTCCGACTGATAGGAGCCCTACGATGAAGTTCAGCGTCCTCTTAGTTCGCCTTGTCAGTCTAACACCTGCAAGCCGACATTAAGATTTAACATTGTGCGTACGCATGTATCTTTTTTCCCTGCACCCAGAGTATTTTATTTTGTAAATTTCAAGCATATCACTCCTATTCTGAACTTCCACTTCTGGTTCTATTTGCTCTCGTAGTCAAGGAGCTGAGGAAAATACCTTTCTTCCATTCCTCCTGAGGAGAGAAATTCATTTTCCAGTCATGTAAATGGATGCAGGCTTAGGGCTTTCTGACTTAGGAGTCACAGATCAGAAAACAGGCTAAGGATGTTATAAACGGTTATGATTATAGCCGTTTAGATGTTTAAGGAACGGCATTTGGTTTTGTCATTTATCTGCTTCGAGCAGGGAAAATCAGAAATTATATTTGTAATAAAATGATATTTACCTCAGCAGAGTTTAGTAGAATGTCATTCAACAAATTTTGTTTAGTACTTTGCAATTAAATTACCTCCAATTGCAATCAAGGGCAAGAAACAATTTCTCAGATATCAGTATTCTGGTAACAGGTGTCCTCAACTCTTCACTATTCCATGGATTTTAATGAATGGGATCAAATCATCAGTTATAGCTCTAAATTTTATTTAATTTTTCTTTGCTGAAGTCAAGCCGCCAGCATATTCTTGTGCCCTAGTATGAGATCCTTTGTTTCCTTGCTTACTTTATGAAATGTGGTGTTTGTTATTAGCATGTTGTATTTTAAATACTTCGTTCAGCTTTTAGAACGTTACAAAGGAAAAGGGGTGTCTATAATCCATTCAATAACCCACCACCTTGCATCAAAGAAATTTGCTACATTTGTTTGGATAAGTTCTAACTACAACGGAGTGATCTTTTCTGACAAGAAGTCATAAAACATTGATAGTTATAAACACGGATAGTTATAAACATTGATAGTTATTAAGCAAAAGCAGGCATGGAGACGTCTATGGTTGTACTAAGGGAACAATTTTCTCTTTGTGTTTTTGTTTATTACTGACCATGGAATAAATGATTCAATCTTTCTCCAAACTGTTGCAGAGTTAATGCAGACTTATTCCCAGAAAGATAAAAATCTGTACCTTGTTTTGCTCTAGGTATAATGTATCTGTTGAGAATTAAAAATGTGTTGGCACTCTTTGGGGAGAAACAAAGAAAGAGTGTTTACTGTGACTTTTAGCTTCTTATTTCCTTTAGCCAATTGCCAACTGGGTCATTCTTTTGCTGCATTGTCTGGCTAGGATGGAAAGCCTCATATAAATACCACTTTCCTAAGTTAACGGCTTTTACTCTTCCTTTTTCTCCAGCATTCCTGCCCCCCTTAATGTACATCAATCAAGGCTCTTCTTGTCACTGGTTGCTTTCTGGCAGAAGCTACTGCTGTATGACTCCACTTCAATTTGTAAAGGGTAGTTTAAAAGTTCGTAAAGTCCTCAAATCTTCAGGAAAAAAAAAGAGAAATGAATGTTAGAATTTTTACTACTGTCTTGCACAGCAGCTGCTGCAGCTGAGGAAATTTATGACTGCATTAGCTTCTACCGTGTTGAAAGAAACTCATAAATGGGTCTTAACTTTACAGGACGCTAGGCATAGCAGCAATCAAAATTGTGATTGTCTATTACCAACAAAGCAGGTGTATCACCAAAGTTATATCGAAGTTGAAGATTAGCCATTATCTCCATGGCTCTGGCTAAATCACTGTTCCTCCCTAAACCTCTGTTTCTTAATTTCTTTAAAGTCAATTTTCAGGACAGAATGTTAAGTGTCTATGACCTACAGAAGGATTTTACATTCTCTCTATAAACATCAGCATTTGTATTTTAATTCTGGAATCTATCTTCTTTTTACCTAGAAGAGAGGAGGTGCAAGTAGATCTGATCAAAATTAGTCACTGCTTGAGAACAAAGAAATAACCAGATTTGTGGCAGGGTCTGCCCTGCCAGAGTTCTAAAACTGAGACTTTATAACCAAAGGCAACCCTTAGAATGGCTTCATGCACATACCATACACATAACCATATAACCAAAATTTACCAAGCATTCAAATTAAGCATATACAACTCATTACAAATCTCTTATGCAACCATATCTACAAATAAACTCTGCATATGCGAGTTTCACTTAGATTACACACACTTGCATCAGCTCAGAATTAGAAACAGAGTTGATACAGTCTTTATTCAACTCTGCTTACAGGACTCCAGCTCATTTGGATGTCAGGTTTAGTCACTGGACACTTCCTACTTAAAAGACAAGCAAAATGTTTCTTTCATCAAGCTAGTTAACAAATATGTGAGTTAAGAAAACTGCAAACAACAATAAAGTGAGCATGATCTATACAGTTCACAAAAAATGTTTAGTATTCAAGACATACACAACACTTATATTTGGAAAGCACAGGTAATTCTCATACACCCAAATTACAGAATCATTTGGAATAGGCTGAACTTTGGTGGGCTGCAGCTGACGCTACGCATATTGCAACACTCTTCTTAGACTCTGGCTTCTTCTCATTACTTTCCATGTTTCTCAGATCACATCTACAATGCAAACGGCTCTTGAACGCCCCCTCAGTAACCTCTTATATTGCCTATGGTGGGAAAAGGCTAGCAAAAAAGATAATTCCCCCAGGAAATCAATTCTCTGTTACCAGTATTTCCTAATGTGTAGCAACAGTGCCTTCTAATTTGTGCTTTTAGAAGTGAATATTGAAAATTAGTGTTGCAGACACCACCCGCACCCCACCCATGCGTGGAACACAGCCCACCTGGGAAGTCACCTGCAGCTTCGTAGACACTTTCTGACATACTGACAGCTTCTTACCTCAAGCATCTGTACCCTTCTGCCAGAGAGCTTTAAGAGAATGAACCAGTGCAGGCAACACCCACTTCAGTGTAAACCTGGAACCATGAAGAAGGGTTTGATGAAGTCACCAAACTTCTCCTCTCATCAGCAGAAGCATGGTCCCTCCAGGGACCATGTTTCCCACAGTAGTAATCCCAATCATTAGCACATTCTTTTTCAATATTCCTTTCTCCCTCCCTCCTTGAGCTTCCCACGGTCATCTCCCTAATTATTGTTCTCATCTCCAAATCTTTGTCTCAGATCTACTTTGGAGTAACTGCAGTTAAGCAAAGAGCAGAGAAAAATCTCTCATTGATTATGAATGTATCAAAATTCAAGCTGAAAGCGGGAAGAAGAAAGGATCTGTTCAGGACGCAGCTGCTGAGTCAGGGCAGGCGAAACTGGGGAATGGTGGAAATATTCAGGTGGAGAGCACAGATGTGAACACCAAAGAGCGAAAGAGATGGGCCTTTCTGCTCCTTACGCAGGCAGCCAAGGTCAAGACTCAGAGATTGCAGGTGATTTCAGGAGAAGGTTGTAAATAAGAGTTATGAGGACCACCCATTCTAAGGGGAAGGTCAGGTAGGAAAACACTAGAGGCAGATGAATTAATAGAAAGGTTTTTTTTTTTTTTTTTTTTTTGAGACAGAGCCTCAAGCCGTCACCCTGGATAGAGTGCTGTGGCATCACAGCTCACAGCAACCTCCAATTCCTGGGCTCAAGCGAGTCTCTTGCCTCCACCTCCCAACTACAGGCGCCCGCCACAACGCCCAGCCATTTTTTGATTGGAGCCATCATTGTTGTTTGGCGGGCCCAGGCTGGATTCAAACCCGCCAGCTCAGGTGTACGTGGCTGGCGCCTTAGCCCGTTGAGCCACAGGCGCCGAGCGAATTAACAGAAAGGTTTTAAGTCGATGTGTCATAAACGAGAGATACTTCCAGAGGATGACAGTAGAAAATGGGGTCTCGAAAAATGGATTTCTCCCAGAAAGCCAAGTTGCACCACAGAAACTTGGTGTCTGATTGAACTTGGTCAATGAGCTGAAGCCAGGATTCAGGGGAACCTTCCCACCCAAAAGGGCACAGTCACTTCTGGGCTTAAAGGGCAGACCCAAGAATCTAGGTCTTCTGGTTTGCTGAGTAAGGCGTGTTGTTAATATATCAACACCTGGTACTTTAAAATAAACACTCACGTATGCACCTGACATACCGTAGGGACCTACGCGTATATTTGGTGATTGAAACAAGATGAGATATAGAAATGACAAAATGAAATGAAAAAGTACAAAAACACTAGTATTCCTTTTCAAATCTCCGCATTCACATAAAAAACTTGGTTTTTCCTGCTAAAAGACTATTATGTTTCTGTTATTGTTCAGTTTTCAGAAAGTAATAAAGACCCTAATCCCACGAGGGTGGAATCGACACATCAACTCCGCTGATTACATCATGGATTTATTCCCTCTCTCCCAGGCTTGCATTCTTTCTGTGGAGTTTGATGTGCCAGGTCCCCAAATTGGGAATTGCAGCAAGACAAATATTTTTTAAATAAAGTCAGTCCTGTTGGTTTCAAGTGTGATTGTCTCAAATACAAACAACTACACAAATTTGAAACAGGTTGGATGAAATGGTAGAAGGAAAACAGAGGAAGAAGCGGAGTAAAAATAGAAGCCATGTCCACACAAGCACAGTGTAAGAAGCACAGGACTCGCCCTGGAATTACATGGAGCCAGTGAAAAAGATATCATTTGGAACGTAGCATTGTGCAATTCTAGTCAACGTAAGGGGCAATCAAGATGTTTCAAGGGGGCTGAAATGTTTGAAACATGAGGACAAGTATTGGCCCCTTCAATACCTTAGAGAAAAGAAAACTATGGGAAAATTTCTTTCCAAGAGTATACGCACAAGCCGAATTCTTCCTTCACATACTGGTACGTGGAACCTCATTCTGCACTTGGATATTTGTGGCCACTCTGCATTCTGCAGACTTAGTGCTTGTGTGAAACACGAGTTAAGCATATGGCAAACTCCAGCTTGCATGGAAATGGAGCTCCTGTTAGCATTAAGCTGCTCATTCGTATGCAATGGAACTTTTCAAAAGGAAAACAATGTTTGGGACTACAAGCCATTTGTAAGCTATTTTAAAAATTGGAATTCAAAATAATATGGAACAACGTGAAGCAAATATGGACAGAAACCCCCTCAACCCATCCATCATATCCCTCCAGCTAGAAGAGATGAGGCAGAAAACCTATTTAGCATCCTGTGATATGTTTCTGGGAGGCACATCAGAGGCTTGTGGGGAGCCTCAAAGACTGACTCGTAGCTTTCTATCATCAGCCGGCTTCCAGGTGGAGAGAGGAAGAGTGGCTCTGTGGGTGGGTGGCACCCTCAGCACCCCTGCACCTCCTAACCATTAGGAAAGCAGCTTGCTCTTCTGCTGCAAATTATGTTTCTTCCTTATGTTTACGTGGCCAAACTCTTCAAACTACAGAACAGGAAAACAAACTCTAGCTTTACAATTCAAAAGGCTTGGAAAGGAAGCAAATCACTTCTGTGAACAGAATGGCACCGTGTTTTCCATATTCCAACTTCTTAAATGGATGGGTGTGGGGTTTCAAGCTACTGCACACCCAGAATCTCCCTTCACTTCTTCGTATGTTTTGGTCCCCTTGACATTAACCTATAAAAACACATGTGTCTGCTTGAGGGAGTTCCTGGCTCTTCCGGGTCTGTTCTTCCTTGGCAAAAATTCGATTTGACAACTATGGAATATGAAGCAAGTGTTGAGTGGAAAAACTTAGAAGAGAAGAGCAATTAGCTTCAGCCCCAGTTCGTCCGGGGTGGTGCGGCATGTACTGATAAAACAGGAGATGTTACCAGGAGAGAGCGAAGCGGTCAGACTTGAAATGAGAATGAAGAATACAACTGATGTATATGAAGGACCCAGGGGTTCGCCTGTCTTCATCGTTTGTTTTGTTTTTAACAACAAAATTTAAGAGCATGGAATACGAGGCCATTGAACAGAGCCACACCCCACATGGCTTCATTGTGCTGAGCGGCTGCCTGACTGCAAACAGACGGGGCGTGAACTCAGAAGGTCCAGGTGCTCTCAGCAGAGTCGACAGGGGCTGGGGGTGGGGACACAAGGGCTCACTGAACAACAATCAAACAAAGCCCCTCACTTAATTCCAGCAACGAAGGGAGGAAAACATATGTACTAAAAACACAGTCAACAAAACTCCCCAGCCAGAAGGGGGAAAGTGACCAAAGGAGGGCTAAGCTTCTACACCAGCCACAGAAAAAGGAGATTATTTACTCAAGAGAAGGAGCTGAAGAGGGTACACGGAAAAGGCAGTGGGAACAAAGACGCTCAGTCATTTAACATGCCAAGAGCAATAAGCAGTAGCAACAACATTTTAAAACCCTAATTTATGGGGGAAAGAAGAAAATGATCAGTCTCAGCCAAGCAAAATAATAGCCCCACATATCTTTAGCTATTGAATTTTTGCATTCCTAAATTCATGTCTGTGGTCTGTGATTCCCAAGTCGTGTTGTGAGTGTGAAAACTGACCTCCTTAAACTTCTCACCAAGCAGCTTTTCTTCTCCGAAAAGGTGGATTTGGTATTTACTATCCAGCCCCAGCTTGTGTTCTGCATAACACAACATCGCCTGTACTATGAGAACCTCCGAGAACTCAGTAGGCATTTTCCTTGTGGCAAATGGCCCCTTCTTCTCGATTCTCAGGAGCAGGGAGAAAGTAAGAAAGATGGTGAAATGTTTATCTGTTCTTTGACCTTAATTATAACAGAGGAAAACCTGGAAATAAAATGAAAGCCCCACAGGGTATATTTCGACTTCGTCTGAAGGGTTTCATTTCAGTTATTAATATTTTCAAAACGACTCAGAAAATTTGATTAAATGTTAACAAGTCTCAAGGCTGCATAGTGGAAACACAGATGGTTTTGGAAATTATTATTCCCTCTATTTTCCTAAATACTTAAAATTTTTCAGGAAAATCATTTAAAAATTAAAATAAGATTAGCAGGAAATTGTATGGTACAAAGCTTAACAAAGAGTGTGATCTGTATTAGCAAGATTCACAAAATTTAGAAGATAAAATCACAGGACTTCAGAATTGCCTGTTCTGTAATACCAAAAGGTTTCAACTTCAGCAACAAAATACCATTCAAGTAGGGGTGGTGTTTTATAAAATATTGATCCTGTTCAAGCACACCCCAGGACAATTAAAAATGAGAGTCAGTAAGTTTAGTACCTGGGCCTCTGTATTTTTAAGAGTTTCTGTGATGGTTCTGATGTGTAGCCAAAGTGAAGAATGACTCATACATCTTGAAATATTGTCCTCTGCTAACCTGGGATGAAATTAGAACACGAGTATCAACGGAAAGGGCATTAACAAGGAGACCCAGATTCTGGACCAAATTTTATTACAAGCTGAGTGACCTTGAACAGTTCATTTAATCTCTTTGGAATCTACTTTCCCTTTCTGGAAGTGAAAGCACTGTAGTAGATAAATAAAAAGATCTGTTCCTCATTCCGAAATTTTATAAAATATAAAATGATGAAAACAGACACTTCTATATTAACTAAAAATGTTTTCTACAATGGTATAAAATACATTGGTATTTTCAATGAATAAATAAGTATGCCTCATGGCAGCTAACTTGTATTTGGGTTGCTTAATTTATCAAAGGTTTCTGTACTTGGCTAATTCTGGAGGGTCCTTTTGAGCCATTGCTGCAAGAGGGGATTCCATCTTTTCATTATCATGAACAAACAGGATACGTCAGCCATAGTCAACCTCAGCCAGCACTAACTGTGCTCAGTGGATTTGGTTGCCCTTTGTTAGATAAAGACGAGTCTCGCATTTTCAAATGAGAACAGTAGAGACAGACCCCATAGAAAAGAGATACTTTTAAGAAGTAGCTACCACCCAGCAAATGATCTTAGAACAATGTTGAGCCTTTGGATTTAGCTTTCAGCAGACCCCTCTCTCCACCTCCCTCACCTCTGAACCTTCCATCCCCACCCTCAATCTGCCACCTCTGTGAAAACAACAAGCTCACTCATACTCACCCTGGGTGCATCTGAAAGTTCACATGGGCCAAGCAGTCTGTGGCAAACTGATAAAAAGGAAAATGCTTTGATTCACTTATTTTTTAAAGACCTTAGATGTGGTAAGAGGAATTTTTAGAGTTTTGTTTTGTTTCCGTTGGTTTGTTCTTAGGCTACTAACTTAAAGGGAAAAAAAGTTCCTGAGAATCATATCTAAGCCAACATCATGCTGTTTTCTGACATGACCTGCAACAGATGGATTAGTAGCAGGGGACTGAGAAAGAGCAAGAGTGGCCCTGAGAGCTATAAGTAGACAGTAGAGGCATGTGGCTGGTAGCAGTGAGCTTCCTAAAGGGGATAACCAGGCTACCACCAAAGCCAGCCAGGACAGAAACATTCCTTCCATTCTGCAAGAACAAAGAAAAGCTCTTGTCCCACAAGGTCCAAAAAACTGGGCAGAGTATCACAAACATGGTTTGGGTATAAAGGAACAACACAAGATCTCAGATGCATGACTCAGAACTACCTTTAGGACCCAAGAATAAGGCAGAGAGCAGCGTGCCTGCAAGGCCCGCATCACAAAGGCAGTGCAGAGCCAGCCGCAAGGACAGCCAGGTGCTGATTCACCTGGGTGTACAGATTTATCTGACTTATCCTCCCACCAAGACAAGTTAAGCTAGCAGTTTTGATTAAGAAGGGTGGCGCCCATGGCTCAGTGAGTAGAGTGCCGCCCCCATACACCGAGGGTGACTGGTTCGAATCCGGCCCCAGCCAAACTGCAACAAAAAGTAGCCAGGCCTGTGGCAGGTGCCTGTAGTCCCAGCTACTCTGGAGGCTGAGGCAGGAGAATCATCTAAGCCCAAGACCTGGAGGTTGCTGTGAGCTGTGATGCCATAGCACTCTACCGAGGATGACAAAGTGAGACTCTGTCTCAAAAAATAAAAGTCTCTCCTGCAGAAATAGGAAAACCGGGGCAGCCAACCAATAAGGGTATTACAAAATGTCACTTAGAATTAACTTCAGTGATATCGTTTTCTACTTGGAGACAAAGGACAGAAAATTAAAACTGAATCCATATAGCAAAAGTAACTATAATTTTATTCCTTAAAAATGCTGTTTAATGGATGTTGGAAAAAGGGAGATATATTCAGAGAATGTGAAAAAGCCGAAGGATTAGGAAGAATGACAGGTACAGAAAAGCACAGGCAGAGAGGCAATGGTAAGGGAAAAGGAGAAAGAGCAGGAGAGAGAGGAGCCAGCAAGGGTCCCTGAGACATGGCTCACTCCTTTCACAATTTCTTCCTCTGGCTTGTGTTTGAAGGCTTTTCTGTCTACTTTCAGCACTGAATGGATAAAACTAGACTTCTCTGGAAATGGATCTGTTGGAACTTTTCTTCTTGTTCCCTTACCCATCACGCTGCCAGTCACTAATTCCCAAACTGCCTCTAAAACGAGTTTCTAGCCTTGAAGTCCACTTTCCTTCTCTTTCCCTCCTCCCTCTCTCTTTTCCAGCCAGCTTCGCCCCCTCTTCTCTCCATTCTCCTTAGCTACTGAAGGGCCCAGTGTCTCCTAGGATTCCCCAGTGCTCCTGGGAGGTCTAGGCTCATCTGCGCAGTCCCGACAGGGGTCATCTCTCCATCACAACCCCCTCGAAAGAGATCTCTCCTGTACACAGTGAACCTAACTCTGTGGAAAACAATTGTGATAATGTCTACAACCCCAACTGGACATAGGAAGGTCACTTCCTCTGACCTACCACTTAAAAGCAACCTTTTAACAGCTGTTTTGCATTTATATCAATTACACAGAACAAATTTTGTAGGAAAGTACTGGCTTTTGCATTGGTGAGGACAGCAGCAGTTCTGGCTGGAAGAGCGCATAAGCATGTGGTTTTTAACAGTAAGATTTATCGTGGAAACCCTGCTTAAGCTCTCAAAGAGGGTGAAGAGGAGACGGAAGGAGAACTCTTAAACCACAACCAGCTGCGACCTCTCCTTAGCTATCATTATTCAGATGTAGCTGTGGAATTGATGGAAGTTGAGGGTGGATGCTCCTTCCTTGACCCCTGATCTTTATTATAACTTATATACCCATTGTCTTAGGCTCAGCACCTTACATGTGCCACTAATTCTTTTATCACGTTCAGAATTAATTATATTAGGGTCAGGGGGAAAATCTTCACATTTCTTTATTACTTATATAGGTTTTAATGTTCTATAATAAATTTGAATATTATCATGGGTAAGAAATGTTACATAGTGTTAGTACCAATTTAAACTTTTTATATTGATTCTTATGGGAAAAAATCCAACTATATAAACCGACTCACTGTAAGATATATTTTCTTGGAATGTAAACTGGAAGTGTGACAGAGAACCCCCTTCACCTTGACCTTCTCTGTGAACAAGCCACTTTTCCTTGACAGACACTGACAATGTGCTCAAGTAGAGTTGGAATCTTTGCCAACCCCTTCTAAGCAGGGATTGAGCATGTTAAGCTTTAAGCACAAGCCTTGTCTCCCCAAAACAGAAGAGAAGAAAACGTCCTTTCTTCTCTGAGTTTAACCAGCATTCCCCAAAAGAGATGTGTGTTTTCACTGGTCATCTCCATGGTGGCTTACCTCTAGAAAGTTATCATAAGAAAATGAAATACAAAATTGGCATAGTTTGGAGAAATTCAAGGACACCTAATTTTAGAAAATATGAAAGAGGCCTAATAGAATTAAACTGCATTTAAATCCAGTTTTAAGTTCCCTAATCCTAAAAACTTTCTAGCATTCCATAAAACCCAAAAGATATAATGAAAAAGACTAAAACAGCTATAGAAAAAATAAATAAATATGTGATATATACATATGTAGATAGATAGCCCCCAAAAATGATAAACAGAGAAAGACAAAATTTACCATTATGCATATAGGTCTTTAGCAAATCAATAAAAGTGACTATCTCAATAGAAAAATAAGCAAATACTACTGTACATGGAACATTAAATACAAATAGCTAATAAATGCATGAAAAGATGCTTAATTCCACAAATATATGCAAATCAAAACAATAAGATTCTTTTATATAAAATAAAAAATTTTAAATATTTAAAAAGCATAATTAAAATCTGATATGTCTAATGGTGTTGCAGAAACAGATTTTCTCATTTATTGTTGGTGAGCACAGAAAATGGTACAACACTTTTGGAGATTAGTTTGGTAATATCTACCAAAAGTTTAAGCATATAATAATTTGACTCAACAAATCCAATCGATCTGGTCTCCTAAATAAACGAATGTATACGCAACAAATCTAGAGACTAGAAACAATATTAATTTGTCCCAAGAAATTGAGGCACTTTCATATGGTAGAATATTGATCAGCTGTTAAAAAGATGGATTTGACTTATTTATGTTGTTTTGGAACAATTTTCTAAGAGATATTTGTGGAAATAAAGAAAAGAACAAATATAGAGAGAAAGGTAGGCGTATATGTAAATATAATGATACATATCCACATGCATTTGCGTAAGCCTTTTCTGGAAGAATAGGCGAGAAATAATGTTACAGTGCTCTTTCCATTTAAACCATTGCATGTTCCTCTTGAATTTGGCAAGTTTTGAGTAAAGGAAGCTTTCTCTGACTTTTCTAGATGAGCTTTTCTTTTCATGAGCCTATGATATATGTATATATAAGATATATAATGATATATATATTATATATTATATATATATATGTAAAGGGGGAAGGAGTTGGCTAGAAATCCTCTCCCACTTCTGTTATTCTTACACATTGCCTAGAAAGAAACTACTGCAATTTACACAGCTTGACTTTCTGATGGTGCTGTTATGAGGCTCACAACTCTTCACGGCCCCACATGTCAGTGTCACCCACTAAGCCTCGGATGCTCCAGGCCACTGTTGCAGCAGGGGCAGTGACAAAGGGCGATTCCTCCTGTGACTCAGAATTTGGCAGCACAGACGAGGTAGTGGCAATACCAGTCATCCTGGACGTGACCTTGTCAGGCGTGGACAGAGGCACAGAACCATCAGGAGGGCCTGTCACTAGATGCAATTATTCTCAAACATAAATCATTTTTAAATGCTCAGCTCTGAGAGTAGAAGGTAAAGACAGATGAGTCAGAGATGCTCCACTTCTTGAATATTTCAAAACTCCTTCTACAAATGGGAATTATTTCCTTTGTCCTAACAGGTTAGTCATTAATCACTCAGTGGTTTCTACCCCATTCTGTGTTGCTCACCTCACAATCCCCTCCTAACTTTTAATTTTAGGAAGAGTGCTCTTTCTTTTTCTGTTTGAAGAGATTCAGTGGTGTGTGGATGAGTTTAATGAATTTCCAAATATACTATACTTTATGTGGTTGCTTGGTTGCTATATTTGTTTTCTTGAAAAAGTAGGTTTATATCAGGTTACATCATTATTTTACAACCGTAGACTCTGTTAATTTCCCATTCAGTGGTGTGGGAAAATAATAGCAATTGTTATATGCATTTTATTTTATGCCCTATAAAAACACTAATCGACAAAGAATCCCCTGAACTGAAATGGTGATGACTAAATTGGATTTTTTTTAGGAGAATTGTTTTCCAAAGAGTTTGCAGAGAAACATTCCTTATGGGACTGAGGACTTTGCACAGCCTTGATTTCATCACACAAGGCTATTTTTGGTGCACATTGTCAACAGATCCTAGCAGCTAGCTTATTTCAAATGCAGAGCTAGCATACTTCACATAGTAGGAAAGAATGCCAAGGGAAATCATAACCAAGTCCACAGCCTCATGTCTTGGTATTCAGGACTTGAGAAAGTCAAGTGAGAGTGCAGACTCAGCGTGGCAGGGTTGAACACAGGACTCCAGGAGTGTGGAATCCCAGGCTCCCTCTGGCCCCTCCCATGCCAACATGCTGGGGCCCAGGGAAAGTGATCTTTCAAGAAATAGAGCACTGGAACCATTGTCTCATGTCTTTGATAAGTAACTGGGTACTTCTAAAATCCATCTCCCTTGAGGTTAACCCTAAATGCGGGTCCTGGGGAAAGAGATTGTCTGAGACCTTCAGAATCTGAGCTAACATATTAGTATAAGGTCAACAGCCATAACTGATAGATCTGAAAAAACTCTCACTTGCCCATTTGTTGTCTCAATATATATACATATAAATGAAACCACCAAATTGTTTCAACAATAAGAAAACAAACAACTCAATTAAAAAAACGGGCTAAAGAACTTGACACCTCACCAAAGAAGATAAAGATGGCAAATAAGTATATGAAGAGATGCTCCACATCATAAGCTATCAGGGAAATGCAAGTTAAAACACTGTTGAAATACCACTGCATACCTATTACAATGGCCGAATCGGGAAAACGGTAATTGCTGGTGGGCATGCAAAATGGTGCAGCCACTTCAGAAAACAGTTTGGCAGTTTGTTACAAAACTAAACTGACTCCTGCTTGTCCCCAAAGGCAAAACTATGGAGCCACAAAAAGAGCAAGTGGTTTCTAGGGGTTAGAGGATGGGAGTGATGAACGGGCAGTAAAAATGCTCAGTCCTACTGTAGTTATCATGATCTATACCAGTCATGATACGTTGCTCCAAACCCATGGCATGTCCAGCACCAGGAGAGAACCTTCAGGTGAACTATGGACTTTGAATGATAACCATGTGTCAGTGTAACAGATGTGCCCTCCAGTGGAGAACGGTGCATGGGTGGGGCAGAGACTATACGGGAAATCTCTGCACATGCTGCTCAATTTTGCTGTGAACCTAAAACTATTCTTCAAAAGGAAGTCCTTTTAAAAAGTTTCAAACTACTTTGTTTAATTCTTAATAAACTGTTCACTTGTTAAAAAAAAAGTTTCAAACTCAAAATATTAATCTGTGACAAAAGATCATGCTACGCTCCACAAGCCTAAACGATATCCATTTTTTTGAAATTATACTTATTATCTTTACTTAATTTTAGAGATACTACAAACATTTCTTTTTTTCCGATAGAATCTCATTCTGTCACCCTGTGTACAGTGCCTGTGGTCGTAGTTCACAGCAACATCAAACTCTTGGGCTCAAGAGTTCCTCTTATTTCAGCCTCCAGAGTAGCTGGGTCTACAGGCACCTGCCACAACACCTGTCTGTTTTTAGTAGAGATGGGGTCTCACTCTTGCTCAGGCTGCTCTCAAACTCTTGAGCTTAGGCAGTCCACCTGCCTCAGCCTCCCAGATTGCTAGGATTACAGGTATGAGCCACCACTCCCAGCCTAAATATTTTAATGTAATTTATTGAAATATATACATACAGAAAAGTTTACATATCAGTTAGAAGTAAATCAATTTTCACAAAATGGTCACACTTCTCTAAGCAGTGACCATTTCAAGAGACAGAACATTAACAACAACCCAGAAATCTCTGTGTACCCTTTCAGTCCCTCTTAGCCTGACTCTTAACACCAGGGGTTATTTTTACCTGTCTGTAAACTTTATATACACAGAGTCACATACCCTTTGTACTCATTTATGTCTGGCTTCTTTTATTCAAGATTCTGAAATTCACCCAGATTATTATATGTATAGTTGATTAATCCTCAATGCTGTAAATTGTCCCATTGTATGAATTCATGTATTCATTCCACCACAGATGAACGTTTGGCTTTATTCTTATTTGCTGCTATGAGAATTGGGGTATATGTCTTTTGATAAACCTGCATATTCTGTTGGGTTTATTCTTAGAAGCAGAATTGCTAGCACCCAAGTGCATAAATTCAGCCTGAATAGATTCTGCAAGCAGTTTTTTTAATCACAAACCACTGAAGACCCTCCTCAGGGAACATAATTATCTGAAACAAGACCCATTTTAGGATAAAGTACAAAGTGGTGCCCAGGGAACCTTGGAGAAGAGAAAGCAGAGGAGAATTTAAAGATATAATATTTTCTAATGTTCCAGAAGTAAATTAAAAAATTCTCTAAAGAAATGGAATTATTTTAAAAAAGAAAGAAAGAAATCAGAGCTTCTGAAAATGAAAAATTTATTTAAGGAAATACAAAATAAAGTGGAAATCCTTAAGAACAGGCTAAATCAACCAGAAGAAAGAATCTCAGAGCTAGAAGACAGCACTTGCATTTAAACAGTCAGTCAAAGATAAAGTGCAGAGAAATAAGAGAAATGAAGCCTGTAAGAAATTTGGGATTATGTAACCAGGTCTAACATAAGAATCAGAGGCATCTCTGACAATGAAGAATAAAATACACAAGGACTAGAATATATTCTAATGTTTCTTAAAAATAAAATCTTTTAAAGAAAATAATTGCTTTTGACTCTGAGATATCATGTGTGTGCTGATATATGGCAATTACAAGATCCAAAGCTGCTTATAATTCTGGCCCGACCACATCAAAATCCTGAATTTACACAATGCCTTGTAGGTTACAGGGAGCTCTCTGATCTGTTCCTCTGTTCTCTCAATCTGGTTGAAGAATTGACCCAGGATTAATCATTCTGAATCTACTATTATGGCATATTGCTGTAGCCTATGGACTTTTCAGAGGGTCCAGAAGCAAGTGTAATCTTGTAACTGGAGAAGGAGAAGCCTTGACTTAGCCCTTTAAATAGGAGATCATTTCTGACCATTAAACTCTTCCTGCATTATCTCCTCACTCTTTCCACCCATCTCCCTGCCAACTCTCAACCCACAGTTAGAAAGTTGGGTCACCCACTTCTTCCAAAGTAGGAAAGATCTCACGGGAGCCCATCTGTGCCTGAGAACAATGAAAGTTTCTCACACGTCTCCTGGGTGCACTTGCTGGCTGTAGCTCTCACTGTACTTACCTCTTGTATTTCCTAACCATGATCGCATCTGAACTCGTTTTACATTAGGAAGGAGTCACTGCACATATCCCAGAGTGTGCAGGGTGTTTCTGCATCACAGCTAGTTTGTCACACCTGAAATCTTGAATGTCATTATGGAGAAAAATCCCTTTTCTGGAAAATGCCTAGTCTTTCTCCATTTGTCGGTTCATCCCATTTCCTGGCTGTCTTTATAGCTGAACACAGATCAGAACTAAAGTAAGGAGAGGGGGAGCAACTCCAACTCTTTAAATCAACAGCAGGTGCTTTGGAACCAGGAAGAACTAGGTTAGGACTCTGGAACTGGCTAGTTGTGGGACCTGGAGCTAGTTACCTAACCTCCCAATGCCTCAGTTTTCTCATTTATAGATGAGAAAATTATTCGGTTTAGTCTAAAGTTTAAATATGTACATAAGATACTTAAGGTAAAGAGGTTAGCTAGTCCTTAATTAATGCTACATGTTTTTGCTACCTTCTGTGGCCCAAGACCCCATTATTAACCATAGCATTTTCTATGCTCTGCTCCCAGTTCCTACCGCCAACATTTTCTCTATTATCTGTTCTCTAAAAGAAAAGAAATGACCATGTTTTCTCAGCAAGGGCCAGGGTCAGACCCCAGCTACTTCACATCATATCAAAATCCACTCATAAAATTTTAAAAAGAAGAAAATAATGAATAAAAATAACTTTAAAAAATAAGGGTTGACTTTGCATGCCAAAATTCAAATGGTTGATACCTTATAGGCAATGTGCTTGACTATTTGTCTGAAAGTATTGGTTTTATGTGGATACTCAGCATTATAAAACAGGTAATAAGTATGAATTTGTTTCCTAAATTCCCAAACTTTTCCTACGTTTCATTTTGAGACTTTGCTTGATCCACCGAAGAATGAAGACCTGATGGACTGTACCCATCTCTCTGGATCAAATGTAGCTGCAGTGACATTTTCTGCAATTGCCAAGACTACCGTCCTTAGTATCCTTCCTTCTGCATCCATGAGCCCTTATCAAAAGTAGGTGCAGCTTCTCAGAGCACTGCATTAAACCATGACTCACCTTCCTACCTTTAGGAAACCCACCATCGTCTCTTTTGCCCTTTATGTCCTGCCCCGCTCCTTTGAACATACCAAATGCCAATCTCCATTCTCTCTGGGGGAAAACAAATTTCCTTCCATCTGACAAAGCCCTGGTTACCCTCTTGACACCTAAAAAGGGGGGAATACTTCTGTTTTGTTAGAGAAAAACCAACAGCAAAAAACAAGAGTTCTTCATTTTTCCCTCGATAATTCTCCCCCCATGTACATCACTTTGCTCATTAGCATCACAGCTCCCCTCTTCCGTAATGGCGATGGTGAACTGGGTGGAGACAGATTGCTTATGTTTGCTGAAAAGAATTAAGTCATGGGAAGCAAAAATAACTGAGAAGCAGTTTGTGTTGATCCAACTTCTCTCCCCAGTCTACTTAGTCATGGTGTGCCAAACATGGCTCCCGGTCACAAGTGACTGGTTATTTTAAAGAAGAAACATTATCACCAAGAGGACATTAAAAATGCAAAATCACCAAAAGTTCACATGATTCGATTTAGAAAATAAACAAAAACTAACGAAACCTAAAGACTCAGCCAACAAAACATCAAAAGTCTTGCAGCAGTAACTGTCTGTCCTCGCAACGTTCCACTGATGCGACTTGACCCCTGAGCTTCCCCACATCCAGCACCTCTCCCTTGGAGCCCAAGTTCCCAGAGAAAGGGACTCATTGGCCAAGCTTAAATCATCTGTCTTCCTTTGCCTGTGCAGAAAGGGAAGCAGACTCCTCCCAGAAAAAGAAATTCACAGGAAGAGATTTCCCCCAAATGGTGATGAGGGGAGTCAGTCTAAAAGGAGAGGGTAAGTGACAGAAAAGTCTGTTCCTGACACTCACCGATTACTGACCATTAGTAGGTCTCTTCTCTTCTTGATTTAGTTTATCACCTGTAAATCAGGGGATTGGGCTCAATAATATTTAAGATCTCTTCCAGCCCTAAAAGAGTCTATCACTCGCTTCCTCTGACAGTTGTATCTCTGAGCCAGTGCTAGAAAGAACTTAAGATGGGAGGCAGCCACTGGAGAGGAAAGTACGACATGTGTCAAGTACATTAAGCCCATCATGAGGAAAAAAATGGTTTGACATTCCACTGTGTGTCTCCCTATTTAACTGCATATTTTCAAAAGCCATTGCTTATTTTGCTCAACTATAAGGGAAAATGCCCCATTTCCTACCTTTTTTCAGATGGATTTCTTTTATTTATATTCATGTATATGTGCATGCATTTATATTAGTGTTAGGGTCTCACTATGTTGCCCGGGCTGGTCTCAAACTTATGGGATCAAACAATCCTCCTGCCTCCACTTCCCAAGTTCGTACGATTACAGGCACACATTACTGTGACAGCTCTGATGGGCTTCTTGAAGTTGGTTTTCTTCCTGGGTCTCTTTTAAATCTAAAATATTAATATTTATTTGTTCAGACCTAAGTCATCTTCCCGAAGTTTTCGTCAAATCCTCTTCTTCAAAGTCTTATACACTTGAATCATCCATTTAACCAAATCTAGAAAGCTTATAATTTATATATTAAACTGAAATTTAATTGTTCCCAGTTGTCCATATGTACATACATTCTCCTTTAAAGAGCTAAGTTGTTTAAAAGCAGTCATTTCGACTATTTCAGGCTTTTATTCTCTTAAGAATGTCTTTTTATTTTGTATTGTTTTTAATTCCTGTTTTATTCCGAATAGAAATTGTTTTCCCACCTTTTCCCTCCAAAACAACAAATCCCTAAAATGGTCAATTTCAATAGTTTCTGTCCATTTCTTTGGCAAGAGCTTCACATGATTCTCTGGATTCATTTCCCTTCTGTACAACCCTTCTCAGATCACCTGTAATTTCAATTTAAATTTTGTTCTTTCAGATCTTTACACAGCTCTCCTTGCATTCTCCACTGTGTATTGTACACACCATTTTTGTTAAATCCAACATTCTTCTTTTGGGTTGACTGTGATTCTTTGAGCTTTAATTACGGTGTCTTAAAAGAATCTTCAGCCGCTTTCATGCTTGTGAATTTTATACTTCCTCTTACTGCACCTTATTCACTAGATTTCTTAATTCCCCAAAATTTACTTTCTTGAAATTCGATACCTGTGTACAGCTGTATTGTTCAAACCTACATCTCTTTATTTTATGATTCATCTGTGGACACAGAAACCATTTTGCCCGCCTGTCTGCTATTTTCAAATAAAGATTTTGTTTGCTTGTTTTTTCTCCACTCCATTGGAAAAAAAGGTTATATATATTACTGTCTCTTTTCAGTAATTTAGAATCTCTAAAGGTAATCAAAATTCTAACTAGCCATTAAATCAAAATATGTTTACTCATACTGCTACGATAATTCTCATCCTTCATTTTCTCCCTCAATAAACATCTTTGCTGGAATCATCAGACCAGCCTGATCTAACACAGGGCCAAACTTTGCTTTTGACAATCAGTAATCAGTTTCTTAATGAGACATGTCTAGCCTAGAAAGGAGGAAATATGATCTGTGATCCCACTATTCGAGATACTGAAAAAGATTAGGAAAAAGTCTAGAGTTCCAGAAAAGGTGGAAATGTGAAATAAACATACAAGCATCTACCTTTTCCAAATAGTGAGTTACAGAGAAATACAGAATTTGAACATGGAAATGAAGATTAAAACCACTTCCTGGAGCAAACTTAGTTCCTGGAATTCTTCTGGCGCAAATGTAAGGTTATTATCGTAAGCGTCGTCATGTACTGCAGCCCTGTACCGACTTCAAAGTGAAATATCAACAAAGACGATCGCTCTGAGACATGAGAGGGAGTATCTTGATGAAAACAAAGCAAGTAACAAGAACTCTCATAGGTTGGAGTAGAAAGTAAACTAGTAATTGAGAGAAAGAATTTAACCAAAAGGATTTGAGTCCATTTGATTAAAAGTATTTTTAAAAGTCTCACATAAGCATCCCTGAGTATTAGAGTTTCTGAGGTTTATCTGTCACTAGTCATTTTCCAATTAACTATACATCCTAATACCCCCTGATCCGAGTTCAATGGCTTCAGCAACTGATAATTTTGCTTCTTTTCAGAACAGATATTTAAAATTGAAGCCTGAGGACTGTGATTACTATCATTTTGTGGGTTTGAGTTTGCAGTCCTGATACTTCAGAGAACTTTTATTTCTTCCAGGCCATCATTCTGGCACCAGGTAATTTCCGTCAGGTAGATTTGAGGACAACTCTGAAGATCTATTGGCTAGTTTTGTCTCAAAACCTGATAATTCAACCTCATAATGCTCCGGTGATTTCTCTTTGCAATAAAAGTTACAAGCATACATGCAAAATAATCATTAACTGCTGCATTTGCGTCCATATGTTTAAAATGTTACACACCCCAGTCAGCAATGAAATGGGAGGAAGAAACTACAAAAGGGTGAACCTTTATTCGTTTGAACCTTAAGAAAATAATATTCAGTCAGACAAACATTCCAACAGTACTGAGTCTCCTTGATCCACACCAATTAGGGCTCTTAGAAAGCAACCCATTTTATACCGAAATGGTTCTCTTGGATACAGCTTAATACAATCGTGAAAAGCAGTTTAGAAAATCATCCCATTACAGTTTCTGTCTTATATTCGTGTATTCCCCAAATGGAGCACTCTGAGGAAGTTGATCAGAAAACTTTAGCTACATAAGATGTGATTCAAAATCTGAAATGAGAAAGAAAACATCTTTGCAGACAAATTACAATTGTCTGTCTCAGGTAGATCTGCAGTCACCCCACTGTGTCCATTTCAAAACTGAAAACACAGGGGGTCAAGTCCCACCACTGCCATACAGGAAGTGAGCCCCAGAATGTTTGCAGTTATAAAGCCTTGCTCCAAGTATTGTCCACATTAAGCCTAATTCTTGTAATAAACATCCCTTTAAACTCATATGATTTGGAAAGCTTTGGACTAGACCTAGGGATTGCAGATAATTCCTTGACCACTGCTGGTTCCCTAAACTAATTTAAAGCTTATGTTTAGAAGCGAAACGTACATTACCTGATTTGAATCACGTGAGAGACGTTAGCAAGACTCTATGTGAAATCAAAAATGTGGAGTGAAAAGATTTCACGTGAAGAATAAAAATCATATACTCCCTAAAAGACTTAAAAAATGCAGTAGCCACTAATTAAAGCACCATGTAGGGATTTGAAAGGTTTAGATTGGGTTTAGCACTATCGGTTTAAGTGGACCCACCTAAGGACACTATCTCTGTATAGGGATTGGCTCCAGATAACAGTTATTAATCTTGTCTCCCAATCCAATATTTTCAAAGGAGTCCAAAGGGACACAGTCCTTTAAAGAGAGTGTGCCTAATGCCCAGGTATTGAGGTCAGCACCCTGGAACAGCAGTTTCAGTTCCACAGCTCACATTCTGCATTATCATAGCAACCTGTTTAATCTCTTTCTTAGTGTCTCAGCTTCCCAGTAGAACGGTGCCTATAATATTAACAAAACCAGTTGTAAGCTGTGTTAGCAAGACTTTTTATAAAACCAATTGAATCATCTTCCAATTTTAGTCATTTTGTTATAAAATATAAGTACATGGCATACTTATCAGTTAATAACATTAATAGCTTAATAGTAATACTGCAATGAGCTTCTAATACATTAAAGATAGTAGGTGCTGTAGAGCATGCATTTTAAATCACAACTGTTGTCACTAAAGTATAATCATTATCATTACTGTCCACTTTTTATATATTAGGAAACTGAGTCTCTCAATTATGAGATGATTATACAGTCATTTCTAGTATATAAACATCATTCAGAGATTCTAATAAAAACGTAATTTTCAAAGTCTGCCATAAAAGTTCTGAAAGATAACATTCCTGAGTTATCTGTCTTACTTGACTACATGAACTTGATGACTGGAAACAGTGAAGTCAGTAGTATATTTTCCTTGTGCAGCTAACTCCAAATAGTCAGTGCAAAAAAACATTTTTAAGTTGACCATGCTTATCAAAGAAGTCAGATTATTCTGGCAAATTAGACAATTCTATTAAGAAAGTCAGTCAATTTTTCATGCATTTGGTTTTAAATTTTGCAAATAAAACAATACAAGTTTAATTTTTCATTTCACGTCTATAAGGGTAGACATAGAACACACTGATAAAATCAGGGGTCAGAACTTCCATGTTCTCCAAAGTAGTCATGTAACAGGGTAGGGTGAGGAGGAGTAAAGGCCTGAAGCCCAGTCTTGTCATTTCAAAGACTCCAACTTATCAAATATGTCTGCAAGGGAAGGTAGCACAGGTTAACTAAATAATCATATTCCTAAGCTTTAGGTCAGAATTACTGCAATTCAATGTAATAGTACTCCTGACCTCATCCTGATCAGAAAGGTAGATTGTGAGTTGCACATGTCTTTGGTTAATAAAAGTGCTTTTAAAAATATAATGATTACTCAGTGTTAGAAAACTATACATGCCAGGTGTTTATGCTTATTGCAGTTTTTCTATGATGTTACCAAAGGAGGAGGGAAGAAACCAAATGCTCATAGTAAAAAAAAGACTAAATAAATTACAGCTCATTCACACAAAAGAATACTATGCACCTACAAAGAAGACAGGATAGATGTCCTTCAACAGATAAAATAAAATAAGCAGGTCACAGAACACCACGTATCACATGGGTACCCTGTGCCTTTTGCTCCCATCGAGGTTAAGAAGACGCAAATAGAGAGATGTGTATATATAAACAGAGAAACGATTTCCTCAAGGTACCTTCTGCAACACTGATGGAAAAAGAAATGGCAAGAGGTAACCTGAACTTCTGGGAGGGGTAGAAGATGAAAACAGATAAATAAGGTCTTTCACTCTATACTCTAAACTTTTAGATGGTTTGAATTTGGACAATGAACATTAATTTTTCTGCAATTTTTAAAATTCCATAATAAATGCAAGGGTGTTTTTGTCTGCCAAACTTATCCAAACGTGGACTCAATATAAAAACAAAGAAAAAGGAGAAACAGGGTCCTTGGTGCTGACCTGGATGACTTGCTGGTGTAGACATAACCGTCCAGGATATGTACATAGTACACACATTCTCTCTACCCGGGAATGACCAGTTCTCCGAGTGTGTATAAAAAGGGTTCTGTTTCTCATTGCCAGAAATGTGTACCAGGCAATGACTCTTTTCTGCAATCTTGAAAATCCTGCAAGCTGGTAGCAAAGCAGTGTAAACAAAGTGGAGGACCAGCACGGAGACCCTTCAGAACCCTGGCACCTTCCTGAGACTTGGAAGGAGTCCCCCTCCTAATTGGGAACAGGCATGCCTGAAAGGGAAGCTGCTGTGTAAGTTGACCCCGTGAGGAACCAAACCAGCCATGCCATTCCGGCTGAAGGAGCGTGGACCGGCGCCCACTCCATCAGCTGTGGCACTGAGCCGTTTGCTGTGTGCCCAGCTCCCCTTTCTCAGTTCCCACGATGTGAGCTGAGAGGCCCATAATTTACGATTCGGTGTATGCAACAAGGACTCAAAAGGCTCCACTAAACATTGACAGTCTCCCCCTAAAAGATAAGACCTGGTCTTCATAAGGCCTTATAAAAATGAACTTCTTCAGATATTCCAGAGTGACTACTTCAAACTGAGTTCAAAGCAGGTCTCAATTGCACGATCAGTATCAGAGGAGGAGAGGGAGGCTTAGCGGGGCCTCTTCTCTCCCCTGTCTCGCATTCAATCCAAGTCTTTTATTCCAAGTATCTTAGTTTCACCAGAATGGCCTAACCAGTCCCATGTTTCTGTGCTCTTTCTGCCTAAGCTTTGCCAAGAACCAGACAAGTATAGTCTAAGCCAATGTCAAGGTATTTAGTTGGAGAAGGGAGACCCCCATCAACCAAAAAACACAGAGAAAGAGTGCAGGGGGTGGGGGGGGGAGGTGACGGGAGTGAGAGGGAAAGAATTGTGACAAACCAAACCTCTCCCCGGTACTGCTGAGCCCTGTCCTCCCAGATGAGCTGAGGACACTGTGGGATGGACTTGCCTTGTGCCTCCCTCTCCCCCTTGGATAAGGCAGGGGTGGTGACATCAGAGAAGGTAGGAGCTGGTGGGAACAGGTGTATTTACAGCCATTCTCAGCAGCAAAACATGCTGAGATTAGCAAGAGTCTACGTGGCCGAGAGACCAGGCAAGTGGGGTTCTGCTAGGTGACTGGGAGAAGCCTAAGAAACCAAACACACTCCAGGGAAGAACTTAACACGGGGACTGAGCATCTTCAAAGGGATAAACAAAAGGACGTATCTTTTTCTTATTTGTTCCCAGATAGTGGGTCCTTTTCAACACCTTAAACTTCATGTACAATGAGAAAGACTTTTTAAAAGCTTCAAGCAGGGCGGCACCTGTGGCTCAGCGAGTAGGGCGCCGGCCCCATATGCCGAAGGTGGCGTGTTCAAACCCAGCCGAAAAATAGCCGGGCGTTGTGGTGGGAGGCTGAGGCAAGAGAATCGCCTAAGCCCAGGAGTTGGAGGTTGCTGTGAGCAGTGTGACACCACGGCACTCTACCGAGGGCGATAAAGTGAGACTCTGTCTCTACAAAAAAAAAGTAATAAATAAAAGCTTTAAACAAAGAAGGAAAACACTACTCTTAGCAGCCTTTCCTTTTTCTTTGGAAAGATCATAAATAATGGGTTGTCTGTCCACTGGGAGTAGGTGGCTTCTCAGGGGCAGAACTGGGATTGGTGGGGTCCACAGAGGCTTTGGGTGCCCCATTAAAGTGTCCATCCATCATGGCTCTTTCCTCCGTGGTCCAGGCCCCAAATTTGGGTCATTCTCACCGAATGCAGCCTCCAGCAGCAAGAGTTTCCCCAAGAAGATCCATTCCTGTTTCCTATGGCCCGATACCTCCCTGACATTCAGACTTGATAACCCTTCCCAAGGGAACACAAAGCCCTCAAGCCCCTCCTGCTCACCCAGGGCTTCCCTGCCAGGTCTCTGTGGCTGGTTCCAACCCACACTCCAGCTCCGAATGGTCTCAGCACCAGGCAACACATCAAGTGTCCCCTCACCAAACCTGAATGTGCTTATGAGTCAGAAAACAGAGGTTTGGTTCTACTACTTATATATTTTTATCTAACACTAGCACTGGAAGGTAACTTTGGTGTCAACAGAGTGTGTCTTGGACACCAACACATCCTTGATGCCTAGAGATGTGCTACCCAAAACTGTAACCACCACACAGCCGTCCTCAGCACTTACACAGGGGCTTCTCTGAATTAGGAGGTGCTATAATCTTTGAAACTGGTTTCAAAGACTTAGAAAAAGAAAAGGATATAAAACATCTCATTAATAATTTTCACACTGATTACTGATAAGCATCATAATATTTTCAACATATAAGTTTAAATAAAATATTGTTTAAGTTAATGTTACCTTTTTCCTTTCTGGTTTTTAGTATGGCTACCAGAAAATTTAAAATCAGCTAGACAGGGTCTAGCTGTAGACCCAGCTACTGGAGAGAATCACCTGAAGCCAGGAGTTTAAGGCTATAGTGTGCTATATGATTGTGGCTGTGAATAGCCACTGCACTCCAGCCTGGGCAACATAGGGAGACCCAGCATCTAAGAAAAATAAAATAAAATTAAAATAAAATAAAATAAAATAAAATAAAATAAAATAAAATAAAATAAAATAAAATTTCTATGTAAGTTGCATGCTATTTGGGGGAGGGGCCAACATTAGCCAAGGGTTTTGCCTAGAACAACATAGATGCCTGATATTTGTTAAATAAATGAATACATACACATAGACATAAAAACTGTGGCTCCTTAGACTCAACATTTAAGCTTACTAAGAAGCCTCCTTTTATTATTACTCTTTGACATGAGAATAAAAATGTCTATCTCACAGAATTCATTGTGAAAACTAAATAAGATAATGCTGCCCAAAGTTTAAAATATTACCCAAAGATGTGTTATTTTTCATTTAAAGTTTGTTGAATGCTTAAAGAATAAGAAATTCAGTGTAATTGAATAATCTCCTAATTAAGACAGTCCTGTTATCAGAACATGTGAACATGGAGAATAACTAGGGTGAAAAGCGATGGGATTAATGTTCTAAAACCTCATTCACTATCAATCTTACACACTCAGAAAGCAGACTTCAGCAGAACATAAAGTGTTTGCCAAAATAATGGTATAAAATAAATTTCTTTGACAGATTGGTGAAAATGCAGATACCTAATTATTTTGCACTCCAGATGGAGGTTTGGGGTGTTTAGGTACAGGTGTTTCCCCTTTGGGGTAATTAACTATTTGTTTTACTGAAGTACCATTTTACATGTCAAGTAGAGAAATGGCTTCACATTGAACAATAGTGTGGGATAAAGAATGAGAAAAGAATGTCACATTAACACCAGAATATTCAAACCAATGTAGGAAATCACTGCTATTGTGATCCATGAATCCCTGAACATCCACCAGAGTTAACTATATTCTCAATTCTCAATAATAAAACTGAAATACACAACTGAGGTTTGGGAGGAAGCTGAACCAAACAGTCTGTGTTTTCTTCTTTATCATAAGCCAAGACATTCAACTATAAGTGCTTACAGTGAGTAAAAATTTATCTAATTATAATCCAGAGAATATTATATAAAACCAGGGAAAAGTAGCTCATGATCTTGTTTTATGCTCTAAATTTAATCAAATTACTTGCTCACTGACACATTCATCCTTCTTCAAACTGTGCCTTTTTTTCCATATTTTAAAAATACTTATAGTATAAATATGTAGCAACCAAGAGAGGTAATAGAAAATTTCTATTTATTTTAAAAATAAGTCTGTGATCATATTTCTTTTTCTTTTCCTTTTTTTAACTTTTTTTTTTTTTGAAAAGTAAATTTATTTTAGGTTACTATGAGGGTACAAACAACCAGGTCAAAATATTTGATTTCGTTTGGTAGAGTCCCTCTTTTGGTTATGTCCCACACAAAAAAGATATGCCAGACATCCTCACTCCATGATTCAGTGAGAGCACCCCAACATCCTCGTTCTCCCCTTCCCCCTCCCTCATCAAACTGTGCCTTCTAATAGAAAGTCTGGGCTTTATTTTACAGATAGAAAGTTTCTATTACCTCTCTTGGTCACTACTTATTTATACTATACTAAAGCAGTGGTTCTCTACTGGGGGTGATTTTGCCCCCCAGGAGACATTTGGTAATTCTGGAGACATTTTTGGTTGTCATGTGGGGGTAGGGGGTTACAAACATGTGTAGAGGCTGCTAAACACACCACAATGTATAGGACAGCCCCCAACAACAAAGAATTATTTGTCCCAAAGGTCAATAATGCCACTGCTGAGAAACCTTATATTAAAAGGATAGGTGCCTGCAATGTGCTTCAAGATTTTTTTAAGTGCTGCAGATAGTAGAAGATCAAGGGAAGTCAGACACCTTCTTGATGACTTGAGGTAAACATGCGTGATTATAGGGCTAAGTAAGCATAACATTTCCCTTGCAGTGAATAATGATTTCTCATTATCGTTTATTTCTCATTATAGAAAAACTTAGGGATAAATCATCAAATTAGTCTACAAGAGAACATCAAGGAAAAGATGGCCAAGGGCTTGATATAATTGAGGCAAGATTTATAAGGGTAAAACACTTTCCTTTGAGACATTTTATCCAACTAGTCATCAGTGAGCCTCTGGTGACTAAGGAGGATGTTCTAGAGACTTTGGAGGATATAAAAGTAAGAAAATGCCTTGTTACCAAAAGCAAACTTCCTATAGATGGAAGTTAAGATACTACTTCAAGAAATATCTCTGGGATTATAATTTGGGTAAAATTATGCCATAAAAAATGAGAATCCTGGCCTTGGAATCATCAAAAGAGAAACCAAGATGTGAATTAGGACCTGTCCTAGGGAGAACCTCCCAATCCTCTGAGCCTTAGATTTCACCTTTATAAAATGGGGTTGATAATTCTCAGGGGGAGACCTATAAACAGTGTGTACAATGAACTGTGTCAATTGTCTAGCAAGATTCCTGTGCCACAAGAATTACTCAGTAAATGCTCGTGGTTTTGTTTTTTGATTCCCTTAATGGTGTTGTCTCCTTAAGTAAGCCCAAGTTATCATGGTTGGGGAGATGAAAGGGAAGGCAGGAGGCTTCTTGCAGGCATTATAAAAACATCAATATTTTGCAAAAAAGCTAACTCAAAGCAAGCAAATAAACCCTTAACTCCAAAGAACTATTATTAGAAAAAAGAAGAGGAGGAAAAGAAGTGGTAGAAGGATCTGGGAACTGGGTTACAATAATATTCATGACAAACTTTAAAGACTAAGAAGTCTGTTGGTGATTGAATAGTCCCAGTTTTAAAGGATGCGCTAGTCAAGAACACAGTATAATTTATGTTATTTTGGTAAAATAAGACCTGACCTGCAATTTGATATCTATAGCTAAGCATAAATCAAGAAGTCTTTGAAGGAGTCCTCAGATGAAAATCTGTTAATAACAATCTTATAGGATATATAAGACAGCTCCAGGATATTTTAAAACTTTCCACCGAAATCCCATTGACTTCTTCGGTGCTGTCATCAGCAACAGATGTCTGCAGTTCTCAAGATGAAATCTCATGCAGATGTTGTGAAATTAAGTAATTTGGGGATCATCACCACAAATTGGTGGCAAAATTGGTTCTAGGGTCCTGACTCTCTCTTCAACCTTCTTTTCATGTAGTAACTCTGGTCACATAGTTGAATTTTAGAGGTATTCTTGAGCATCTAGCGAACAAAGATAAGTAATTCACAGTCTGCCTCAAACACCTACAGCCCGGTATGTACATAATTATGACACAGGAATGATATATAGCATTTAAAAAGTGCAAAACTATGCTCTGTGAGTTGATAGAAGGGTGAGATCGTATCAGGTAAGCAAGAAAAAAGGAAGTAGCATTCCAAGAGGTCATTAATATATGAATGGAGTTTTGACAGAAAATACAGAGAAAGGGATTCTGACAAAGAAAAAGAGGACGGAATACTTCAGGGCATTTTCAGGGATCAGAGGGGGAAATTTTGGCTAAAATATAGGGTACCACATATCCAGAAGAACTGGAAGGTTAAGTTGGAAAATTAGAGTGATGCCATATTGTAGGCATATGTGAATTTCTGCGTCAGGAGTTTATATTTAATTGTTTAAATACTGTGGAAACTTTGTCAAGTAGGGGAGATGCGTTTGGATTTCTATAGCCTTCATGGGACAGTCCTGCCTCCAGCTCCCAATACAGCTCTTTATAGACTGGTCACTCTAAAGTCCTCAAGAATAAAATTGGATCTTGATTATCTTTATATTTCAGTGGCAAGATTACTCTGCAAATCACACACTTAGCATTCCCACAAAGGTTTTCAACATGAACTATTATAATAAATATGAGAGAACTCATGGATGAACAACTGAGCTAAAGAGCTGATCATGGAAAGATGAACATAGGAAATACAACAGAACCTCCATGGATGACCACCACCCTACACAGACCACCTCCATAAGTTGACCTAATTCTCACAGACTGGACATGCACCACATGTGTGTATCAGTGCAACAGGCCTAGTTCTTTCTTTTGACCTCCTCTGTATGTTAATCAGCTTGGTACAGTCTCTGGGGTTGTCAACTTACAGGGGTTCTACTGTAATAGGGAAAGAATCCAACAGTGTTTGGAAAGGAAGCAGTGGAGAAGAAAGAGCAGACATGACTTTGAGTCTTGCCTTCAGGGTAACTGGGAGAATGGCAGATATGGAAAGCAGGAAAGTTAGGAGATAGGAAAGGAGATGATGAGGGCGGAGACATCAGCACAGAGTCCAGTAAAGTTGGTTGAGGAGCCCCAGCTGCATTTCTATACTTTGGCGTAAGTGCAATCTGGGTTGAATGCTTTGGCAGAAACACTATAAGATAGATTGCATATCTTCTCAGTAAAGGAAATATTGTCTAAAAATTTAACTTTGATAAAAGTGGAGGTTTTAAAGATCATGATAATTACTCACGGACAATAGTGGAAACTTGAGAAGAACACTAGATGTCAGGTTGCTGACTTAGAAAATGGGTTTAATTCATCTTTGTACAATCCCAACATTGAAGAGTATAGTACTCAGAGGGATCCAGTGTACAAGTAGCACTGTTCAATGCAATTATAGAAGAGTCATAAGGCTCGGCACCCATAGCACAGTGGTTATGGCACCAGCCACATACACTGAGGCTGGCGGGTTCGAACCCAGCCCACTAAACAACAATGACAACTGCGACAAAAAGTGGCCAGGCATTGTGGCGGGTGCCTGTAGTCCCAGCTACTTGGGAGGCTGAGGCAAGAGAATCGCTTGAGTTCAATGTTGCTGTGAGCTGTGGCACCACGGCACTCTGCCAAGTGAGACTGTGTCTCTAAATAAATAAATAATAAATAAATGAGCACAGTACCTCAATTATACTCAGATATGTTGAGTGCTTGAATGAATGGGTGAATAAATTAGTATATGAGTGAAATTATAAATGTTGACTCAGCCAAGCCTATGATTTACAAAAGTATTTGTTTTGAGAATATGCATTTGATATATCCCGAATTAACCATATTGTTAAAATATTTCTGAACAATTGACATGGACATATAAGAGGTGTTCATTTATTTCCAGATATTTTGAGGTATTTCACCAAATACCTCATGTACGGCAGAGTTAGGCAACCTTCTTCTCCTATCAAAGAATTAGGGAACATGGAAGGTTGACAAAGACTGGGTAAAAGATTAGATGGGTGTTGTTTTACACAAGATCACTGTACGTAGAACTAATAAACCCACAAACATCACACATATACACACACTCACATACATATACACACATGCAAACTGAAGCCAATTGCTTCAAGTCCAAATTAACTATACAGAAGATAGTACTAAAGGTTGAAGCCAAGACAGAAAGTCATGGTAGTCCCTGATGAGTAGTAGGAAAGCAGACAGGGGATCAGGCTGGAGGAAGTCTCAAGCCACTGAAGGACACACAGCTACCATTGCCAGTGGGGTCCCTAGCTGTGTGGGTGGGCCCACCACGTACATGCAAACGAACCAAAGGTGAACAGATGGAATTATCCTGGTATGAAGTGAAATGTCAGTAAAGGGCATTACCAACAAATGCATAGAGTTTCCATCTTTGGAAAACATCATCTTCAACTTTACACAAAACTTTACTTCATTAATTTGTCTTCTTTTATATAAACATAAACTTGAAGATTATTGTACTTTTGAAAATATAATACGTTCAAATATGCTTTAATGATGCTGTGTTAATATTAAAAAGTTCTACTGAGAATCACGAATGATAAAATGTAATTTAGCATGGACATTTCTGGTATGAGGGTAATTTTAATCTCATTGGACGAGGTCCATATAAATGGTACTTCTGTGATTAAGGATTCAAATAATGGAATGTATAGTTGTGATTTCAGATATTACATATATGACTAATATTTCCACTCAAGTTTCCTTGAATTTTATACCATTAGACATGAGCGTAGGCTCTCCAGCATTCTTGCCTGATGGATAATCTGACTACAAATGAGAAGTTGGCACTTCAACTACTTAGCAGATACACAGCCTCAGTAGACACTCTGAAGCAACAAAACTAAGGGAGGCTGTGTGTTTGTTCAATGGTAAAATGGTAGTTTCACATTATAAGAAATGTACATTGTGTTATTTGAATTTGAAAACAGATATTGCAAAAGTATAGGGACAAAGGAAGGAGACAGAAAGATAAGATACAGAAGAATATGAAGGAATGGGAATTGGGGATTTTAAAAAAATGTTACAAGTAGTCTGCAAATCTCAGACCACTTGAAACCCCAGTTAGAGATATTTGGCTGCAGGTGGAAAGGTCAAGTACTAAAACGTACATCCTGGAAATGAAATGACATTTGGAGCAAGCTCCATTGCAACTGGCATGAAGGGGATGGTCAAATTATCTGGTCAGGTTGGAATTTCATTAAATCAGACTATTCAGAAGTCAATGATTTCTAACCTAATCTAGGTATAGAATCCAATCTAGATTCAGGAAATTAAAGTGATCAAACACCCTTGGGGCTTCTGTTCTCCCTTTTCATTATAAAGGAGAAGACAAGGTGCTCTCCAGGATCTGTTCCACTATGGCACAGCGCTGCCCCATGTAATGCACAGTGGAAAATGTCTGTCCTACTTTTAAATGGTTGTCTGACCTAAAGAAAGGCCCTTTGTTTCATGAAAGAGGCTGCATATCCTCATCACTTTATTTCTTAACATTTGGAAATTTCATGAAAGTTCTAATCAAGGAGACACTGGCTGTCACAGAATCTTAATTGCTGTGGATAATCACCAAGAGCTTAAAGGCGTTGTGTGTGCATGTGAAACATTTGCTGAGTTCCTGGTTCCCAGGCAAGAACAAGGAAACAGCTGTCTCACTTGAGTTTAAATTCTTATGGTTAAGGCAATATGCTGTTACCAAATCACATCTGATGAATTAACTTTTAAAATAAAACTTGTTCTTCTGTAGTTACACAAAGCAAGTGCTTAATCTAGCCAAATGTGGGGTATGGAAACAAACCCCACTCAAACTGAAGTGTGTGAGTGGGTATGAGAGACACAGGGAAGGAGTGAGGAAAACGGAGGGGGCGGGGAGACAGAGGTAAATGTGTGCATGTCTTTATGGTATAAGATTTGTGTCATCAGAGTTGCAGAAAGAAACTGAAAGAGGGAAGAGCTGAAAATGGACTTGAAGAAATATTGCCTAACAACTTCCCAAATTCTCAAAATGACACAATTATAAATATGGAGAAGAGATTCATAATGGCCAGGAGTTCAGGTGAGGGCTGCAGAGAAGTAGGTGTGCTTATACAGTGGCAACACGGGGGATCTTTGTGCTCATGGAAATGCTCT
>CAUYRH010154432.1:0-17500 GCA_963574655.1 Perodicticus potto
GTCCACCCTTTATTTTTTTTTTAATTTTTATTAAATCATAGCTGTGTACATTAGTGCATTCGTGGGGCACAATGTGCTGACTTCATATACAATCTGAAATATTTTCATCGAACTGTTTAACATAGCCTTCATGGCATTTTCTTAATCACTATATGAAGACATTTGTATTCTACATTTAGTAAGTTTCACCTGTACCCTTCTAAGATACTAAAAATTTTTTAAATTAAATTTTGATTGCTTTCTTATGAGAACTATGGAGAAAAAATAATGTTGCTAAATCAGAAGTTAAGAGAGTATTTATCACTCTTCTCTTGCATTTCTAATTTATTCTCATTCTCTCTTTTCATCCCTGACCCCTTCTCTCTCTGCCTCTTCTTCTAGACTGAAAATTTGAGATCTGGATTTAGAATTATTCACCATATGGGCTTGTTTATATTATTTTTTGTTTCAATGGCCATACTCCTATTATTTCCAACTGGACTGGTTTCAAGCACTGAACCTGGGCAAGACATTGGATCTAGTGTGTTAGGTGAAAACAAGGGAGTGAACTCCCTCACCTTGATATCTGCTTGGTAACCATGTTTGCTTGATTGGTACCTAGGGACCAGGGGATCCTGCCCTTCATCTTTAAGTGAAACCTCTATGGTGTCTGAAAAATGTAGAGATACTTGCCTCTCTGTACTTGGTTTGCTACTGGAATAGGGAAAAAAAAATGACATCATGTGGTTGCACAGACTTTCTTTCACATGTAGTTTGCTGATAATGGTGAAATTTTGGTAGAGTCTGGATCACCTAAGAAAAAGTCCTCAGAAAGTTCATCCATTCTATGTGGACTTCTAGCAGTAGAGTTTAATCCTGTAGAAATATCAAGTACAATGTCTCATTGACATAGCAAAATTGCTAGCTCATTTGCTTTTATTTTAATGGATTAAGATTAGCTTCATACTCTACTTAAAATTAAATGGTTTTGCGGGTCTTCATCTGCAAAGATTAACTAAATATTAGATAAAAATCTTATGTTGGCGAGTGAAACTCTCTTTGACTTGTGTTTGAAGTCACTGCGCTTTAAAAAATGCTTTGGATGACAGGTGTGATGGATTAAAACTGGAAACAAGAAAGAAATTGGTACTACATTTGATAGAGAGTAGATGAATCATGGTAGGGTTAATATTCTGACAGCAAAACACTCGCATTTAAACTTCTGAATGGATATAGATGGTTCGGTCTATTCAGACATCCTGGCGAGAGTGAATTTAGGATCCTGGTAGGACGCTGGTTTGTGAGAAGCATAATTTCCTAGGAAGTAATCACAAAGCTGAGTGTTGACAGCTTTGAGTTCAAATTTTAGACTCTCACTGCAATAGCACATAAATCACTCAATTTCTCTGTGGATCATTTTTACTACCTGTAAAGTATAATTCATTGCGTTTCTCTGGCACATATCTCATTGTAGTTCTCACTCAAATGCTGCACTTCATATTTTAAGGATTAAGAAATAATTAAAATTATTTCTTGCCAAATTATAGTTATTTGAAGGGCACGCATTATAATTTTTTTCCTAGAAATTTCTTAACTCTCTGTGCCTGTTAGAAGAGTGAAGAAGTCTTAGACCAGTTAGCTACTGGAAACCATGTGAGCAGGTGCCCAGGGTAGTATTGAACCAGATTCCATCACATGAGTCAGATGTTAGCATTGTTACTCACTTGGCTCTGATCATTTCTGTGAGCAAAGGGAAAATCTGACTTTTGCACAAAGTCATTTCACTCTGTGAGTTTATAATTTTGGCTGACAAATGGAGAGGTAAATTGACAGTGACTTGCCAGCTGAGAACACTCTGTATGTCCATTACAGCAGGGAGCCAGAATCTTGTCATTCAGCACAACATTTTTTGAGCTTTCCTTACTCAGGTTTATAACAAAGGAAAGAGGCAAAATTTGATTATTTTTTTTTGAGACAGAGTCTCATATGTCACCCTTGGTAGGGTGCTGTGGCATCACAGCTCACAGCAATCTTAAACTCTTAGGCTTAAGTGATTTTCTTACCTCAGCCTCCCAGATAACTGGGACTACAGGTGCCCGCCACAATGCCCAGCTATTTTTTTGTTGCAGTTGTCATTGGTGGTTAGCTGGCTCGGGCTGGGTTCAAACCTGCCAACTTCAGTGTTTATGGCTGGCTCCATAACCACTGTGCAATGGGTGCTGAGCCAAAAAATGTGATTTTTCTTAATAAAAGAACACCTTTTAGGGGGGATGGGGTGGGGACAGGGTCTTACTCTATTGCCTGAGCTGGAGTGCAATGGCATGATTATGGCTCACTGCAATCTCAAACTCTAGAGCTTAAGCAATCCTCTTATTTCAACCTCTCAAGTAGCTGGGACGACAGGTGCACACCATTGTCCTTGCCAAATTTTGTAGAGATAGGGTCTTTCTATTGCCTGGGCTGGTCTCAAACTCTTGGCCTCAAGGGATTCTGCTGACTTGGCCTCCCAAAGTGTTAGGGTTACAGGTGTGAGCCACTGCACCCAGCCTGAAAAATCCTTTTTAAAATGTAAGGAGGATTCACTGTTACCCCTGGCTGTTCCTGTGGTGGACCTTGATGAGACTGTGTGTTAAACAATCATCAAGGCTGGAATCAGGCATGAGAAGATTCTTCTGTCATCATTAAACATTGCATTTCATGGACTAGTGGAGGGCTGTGAAACCAGAGAGTAGGGCTGTGAAGGGGTTAAGGCCTTCTACAGAGACAATATAGCACTGTGATTAGAGGTCTAGGGTTTGCAAGTCAGATAGGCCTGGAAGTGGATCCTGCCCCAATACATGTGTAACTTTGTACAAACAACTTTGTTATTTAAATCTAAATGAGCTCTTCTATAAAATGAGAGCATTATCACCTACCTTATAGATTTGTTGTGAAGATTATATGAGATGGCCTGACATGTAGCATGTACTTACTTTTCCCATCGGTCTTCCCTTCTGGTTCCATTTATAAATGACAATTAAAAATACCTGGTGTCCATTGCTCTGGGAGAGGATTTGGAATTGTCATTTACATTTTACTATAATTAAATTTGACTTCTTTCTACCCCAGTGTGCAGCTGGCATCCTAGTTTGGGTCTAGACACACACATGCTACAACTCATCATTTCTGGAAGATCAAGTGAGGGCACCTTGGGAGTCAACTGTATGAGAACCGGAGTTAGACTGTATCCCAAAATAAGTCAGAAGCGAGGAGGTCAGGTTCAAGTGCAGTGCCCAGGGGCAGAGCAGAGGGCTGATTCTGAGTAGAGTGCTGGGTTAATGCTTCAGGCCTGAGGCTATGGTACTCAGCATAGAGTTGAGACAGTGTGCTGTGTCTGGTGAGTATTGTTTTCAGTGCTCAGGGCCAGCAGTGATGCTTGGATTTTTTCCCAGATTACTGTGTCCCTAGTGCCTATGCTCTATCCCACACTCCTAAGGAGAGAGACTGTAGCTTGAATTACTTTGTGTGATGTCAACCCTGGATATATATTTGTTTGTTGATTGTATAGTAATGGGGCAAAATATATCACATTTCTTTTAGAATTCTAGTCTTATTCACTTTAAGTTCATGTGTCAGTTTGTAAATCTTAGTTAAATTTCTAAAGTCAAAAGATAAAAACTGACTGAACTTTAAATACCATGGAGTTTATTGCATTTATTGGTTGGCTACGTGGGTGTCCCACAACTGTATTTCAGGTGGTACTGTGAAGCCAGGCACTCTGTTGTCAAGGAGGCTTGTCTGTTTGATTGAACAAATCAGCAACACATCTATTTTGAGTTTCAGGATTCTTATCTCTGGAGACACAGACAATTCTGTTCGGCAAGACCAGGTACCAAAACTTATGCACAGTTACTGCAGAACTGTGTCATCAAGCTTTGTGGAGCTGGTCCCTTTAAATAGTCTTGAAGCTATGGTAGTATGTGATTGGCCTTTTTCAAGACTGCCCTTTACCCATTGGCTGTTACAACCTGTGCCATGCACTTAAGCAGTCAGTGGGGTTTCCTCAGTCAATCAGCTGAATGGGTTCTCAGAATTGCTCAGCTGGAGTTGCTCCATCTGTCAGCTGGGGGAATATGTAGTTTTTGCCCATTATGGCAACAGCAGGGGTGTGTGTATGTGTGTGTGTGTGTGTGTGTGTAAGCATGCATGGATGGCAAGTATTAAGCATAACAAGTTTCTCTAAAAAAATAGCCCACTCTAATTTTATTTTAGGATCTGGACATTTATTTCTATTCATAGGGAATTGAATTTCATGTGTGTTGGGCAGCTGGGATTTAGCATTTTCAGGGGGGACAATAAATGTTTTTAAACATCAGTTTCTATGAAGCATCTAAAGTCTCCTCCAACATATTCCGTTCATCACTAGGGGTTCCTGCTCTATGAGGAATAAAAAGACTTGGTAAATAGTTTCCTTAAATAGAATGTGTGAAATGATTAGCTGTGATTCTTGACATATATAAGATGGAAAGGAATAAATTGCATGAAGAATTTGGAGCTAGAAATCCTCCTGTAAAATCCAGATTAATTGATTGGTTTTATATTTAGACAGTGTCCCTCTTCCAGGAGCTGAAAGTGGGGCTGACTATATAAATTTAAGAACTAGTTATTTATGTGGTGTGATTTGGGAGGCACCAAGAAGAATTCTCTGCTTCAATACAGTTTTATTTATTTATTTATTTATTTATTTATTTATTTATTTATTTCCCAAGTGATACAGGCATTGAAATGCAACCATTAGAGAGATTTATTCTTTTAGGTTAAGTATCTCCTCCTTAACTAGTCTTCATTATTGGAAGTAGATAATTCATCATGCCAATTACATTTTGGTGTTAGTTCTTTTATTTCATATTCTTTGCTCTCCTCATAATAGGATTGTGGGTGTGTGTGTGTGTATGTGTGTACATTTGCAGAAGCCAGTCTCAGGGTTATGGCTATAGACTACTGTATACCTAGAGAGGGGGTCAGAGTAGGTAGGTAGAAAGCATCTGTGAGACCTACTTCAACATTTTGCACAAGGGCTTATCTTATTCAGGACTTTTCGGGGGTTCGATAATTTCTTTCTTGCAATGATCATATTTTAAAACCAAGGTAATGATACTGATTGGCTTAGCTGTTACCAAATGCCCACCCTGGGGTCAATCTCTGTGACCCTGGTTTTAAAGAGTTGTGATTGGTCAATTTAGGCCACATGCCTTAGCTACCCTGAAACTAGGAGAAGGTGGTGCACTGCAA
Organism: Perodicticus potto; assembly: GCA_963574655.1. Lineage (NCBI taxonomy): Eukaryota > Metazoa > Chordata > Mammalia > Primates > Lorisidae > Perodicticus > Perodicticus potto. The sequence continues at coordinate 5,251 of CAUYRH010154432.1, forward strand.
TTGGAAGCCACATTAGGACCATGTGGACTCAGGGAAGCACATTTCCCAAAGGCAGGTGGGGTCCCTATCTTTGCTAGAAAAGGCAAGACGGGAAAAACCCTGACCATTAGACCCTTCTGACTCCAAGTTATCTTCATTTTGAGCTTTTATGATTCTAACCTGAAGGGTATAGGAAGTTAAGGGTTGAATGTTTGGAATGTATGCAATCCTGGGGAGGCAGTGATTCTGAAACTCTGCCTCTGATTGAGATGAAAAAATCAACACAAAGTAGATGTATTTGGCCACAAGATAGTAGGAGATAAATGTGGATCATTTGTGAATGTGCCAATGATGAGATCAGAATGTCTCACAGTTCTGCATCTCATGGGTAACTTCTCAGTAGAGGGATACCATCTCCAAGGGGGCAGAGATTGCTTGCAGGGGTGAAGGTACAAAAATCTTTGATATTACAATGGTTTGTAACCTTACAAAGGCTATAGTATACAAACATATGTGTGATATCATGGGGAGGCCAATTAGGAAAAACATCTACAAGAGCCTTTAGGATAATAATGGAAACAAACAAAAAAAAGAAGTTTGAGAAACACTGTTCTGGATCTAAGAAAGGTAATTGAGGAAGATGTGAACTAGAATGAAACAAATGTCAAGGAACTTGTGATCAGAGACACAGCATGACTGGTGAAAACAGAAATGAATTTGAATCTGGCCCACTTCTAGCTATGTCGTAATGGACAAGTAACATAATCTCTTCACGTCTCAGTTTCCTTCTAGGGAACTTTTGCAGTCAATCCCTCCACTAACCACTTGCTCTGGCAACCATTGATCTACTTTCTGTCACTATGGTTTCCTAGGATTTCATATAAATGGAATCCTAAGTGCATTGCCTTTTGTGTCTGATTTTTTTTACTTATTGTAATGCTTTGGAGATTCATCCATGCTGTGTGTTAGTATTTCATTCCTTTTTGTCACTCATTTGCCTTCTACTTATCAATTGATGAGTATTTGGGTTATTTACAGATTGGGGCTATAATGAATAATGCCTCTATGAGCATTTGTGAGCAAGTCTTTGTGTGGATATGACATTCCAAACTTTTTCTTGTACTTCTTGATTTTCACTGCTAGATGCCATTGGCTGCCAGATACACCACTGGACTCATACACACATAACCTGTACATCATGCAAAACAAAAGACAAAAAAGGCAATAGGAATACAAATGAATGAATTGGATAAAATTCTTTTTGAAGTGCTGCAGATTTTATAAATATCTACTACCACAAATAGCATATTTTAAAAAATACTTGAAGTGTGAAAAAGTACATAAAATAGAAAAAGATACCCCTAAATGTACAAAGTAATCATACTAGTGGTAAAACTGATGTATGATTACATAAAGTACAAAATTAGGTTCAAAGTATTTTGAGGTATATTGGTTATTTAAAAAACCCATTAATCTATAATGACTAATTTGGAACTTTAGGCCCCCTGCCCCCCATCATTAGGCAAACAGGCTGCAGGCAAATTCACTTTTGGCAAATTTCTCTGTCAATGGAAAGGAATTTGTAATTAATTGAATATAGATGGTAAAAGGAGAGGCTGAACCTGGGGCGATTCTCAGGTTTCTCTTGTAGGCTACCAGGTACACGGAGGTGTCTGTTCATTCATGGAAATGGGAAAATCCAGGGAAGGGAGCAGGATTTGTGGCGACATTAGGCAAGGGGATAATGAGTACCGGCTTATTGTGTTGAATTTGAGTTGCTTGGGAGGCATCCAAGTAGAGGCGTCCAGGAGGTAGTAAGATTTATGGAGCACAGGGCAGAAACCTGGCGTGGAGGTACATACAGTAAGGGTCTCCTATGGAGACAAAGCCATCAGCACACAAGGGTTTAGACACATGTAGACACAGTGGGAGAACTGCTAGGGCTGGAAGAGCTCTGTGGGAGATAATCTAGTGTGAGAGAGAATGAGGCTCTCCTGCCAGCCTTCCCTGAATGTCTCCGGGTAAAGCTGCTCTTGCTGTTCCAGATGTGTCCAATAAGTCCCTGTACCCCAGGGGCAAGTGACTTTGGCTTAAAGGGGCGGGTCATGTTAAGAATGCCATGGATTCATTTCCCTTTTGCCTCATTGGATTTATGTCTGAATCCAGTAGATATTTCGGAGTTAATGTGTATTGGAAGCTATAAAGCAAAACTGAAAATCCTGACTCTCTGAGAACAACCTCAGGGCAAAAACATCACTGCTTTGGAGTTCCTTGCAGGGCTTGTAACATCAGGAGGGGGTGGGAGAGTATGCTCCCCAGTATGTTCGGGGCCCATGCTGTCTCCCCACTCCCCACCTTTGGTTTCAGATGTAGCTGTGGCAAGTGGTTCTGATAAACACAGACTCATTTTTGTATCTTTTTGAGGTCTCTCTTAGGCCTTCTCTGATTTTGTAGATACCTTCTAGGCCCATGAACAATTCCAGCCCAGAAATGTGGGATAGCCGAGGCTCTCAGGAGCAACACTCCATCAGTGGTCACTGGGAACCAGTGGATGACTATCCCAGCCACCATCCTGCAGGCAGACAGCATCGCAGCCACCCTTCCTGGGGGCCCTGGATGAACCATGCCCTGTTTGTTATAATGGTGACCCGCATAACATGTCCTTATATTTTCTTTTCTTCCTTCCTTATCCCACACTCTCATTCGTTCACTCCAGATTCCTACGTTACTTTTCACTTAATACACCTACATACCCAAGTCTTTGCCTCAGCCTCTGCTTTGGAAGGAGCCTATCTGAAGATAGATAGAGATTTTGCTCCCAGCTTGAGAGCAAGGAGCAAATCCTTGATTCAGCCCTGGCTGAAGGTAGAAACTGTGGTTCCCAGAAGAAACAGCAGGGTGCGCAATGGATGCAGCAACACCCAGCCCAGGGAGAGGTAAAGATGAAGGTAGGGAGTGAGGCTGACCGTGGTTGGGGTAGAACATCGCTGGATGTGTCCAGTAGCGCCTGTGAGACGCCTCTGGGGGACTCCAAAAGTACTTGGTAGCAACTCTGCTGGAGGCTGGGACGCTGCACTGTCAGGAACGTGTAATCGCCGGAGAAATTCTCTTTATGCACAAGGTTTAGATTGATCAGAATATGTGTGGTTGTGGAGGCGATGACCAATGACAGTGAGGAAAACTTCCTAGAAAGAGCTCTTTGGTTTTCAACCTTTGGTGCACATCAGAATCACCTGAGGAACTTTTTCGAAATACAGATGCCGCCAAAGTGTCATCTCTATTTTGAAAAATTCCCCAGCGGATACTGATGTCCAGTACAATTTGAGGACTTCGGTTCAAAAATGAGACAAAAGCCAGGCTGAGGCCAGAAGTCCAAGGAGGCATTAACACATGAGGTAGGCAGGAAATGAGGGAGCCTCAGAAAGGGGGCAGGGGAGCGTCTGGGGGAGGTGGAGTAGGGCGCAGTAAGGGGAGTCTGGAAAAGACGGCGGTAGGATGGTTTCAGGGAGTCATTGGGGGCACATATCGGATCTTAGCAGATTAAGAAAAGAAGAAGAGTATACCGTACCGTGTTTACAGGGCTCACAGGTCACCTCCTGTCTCCCACCAAACCACAGAATAGCACATATAATGGTCAGCATATAACCTAAGGTTAATATAATCCCCCAGCACCAGGGACACTGTGTTCGGGTCACCTCTAGAAAAGTACCTGTGAGAATCTCTAATGGATAATAATCTCCAAGATATTAAGAAGAAAAAAAAACCCTTAAAAAGAATTAAGCATTTCAGAGCAGTGGACAGAAAGAATAAAATTGTATTTTTAAGTTTTAAAATGAGAGTTGTCTTAATTGCACCCTTTCTCTTTTTGAATGGCGTGCTGGCTGCCCACCCCGGGCATCACGCCCGGTGGGAGGGTCAGCGCCAGACAGTGAGACACCCCTTTTCAGAGCATCTCGCTGGCCGCACTTGTCCTTGCACTGTGTCACTGCATCCTCTAGATGGCGATAAAGCTCCGAAGAACGCCAAGTCTCGCCTGGCTTTAGGTCCCTTGGAAAATTGCTTTCTTGGTAGAGAAAAATGAGAGGCATTTCTTCAGAATTGACTGGAAGCTGCTGAGAAAGCTCTTCCTTGCCTCTTAGGTCTTGAAAGGCCTTTGAAACACTGGCAAGAGTCCAGCGTCGGGAATATTGAAATCTAATTGCCGAAGGAGCTGCGGCTTTTCTGAGTACCCTGGTGCTGGGACCTGGCAGTGGGGATGGTGGCTGTGAAGAGCTCCCAGCCTAGGCTTCCTTGCTCCTCCGGGGCCTTCTCTCCCCCAGGCTCTGACGCCTGTTAGTTCTGACCCTTCTTAACTGGGGCACGGCTGTTCATTTTCCATAGGATAGCTAATGCTAATGCAAGCCAACCTTCTCCGTTTTGTTTTTTGCTTTTATCCACCATATGCCACTATGTGCCAAGTGCTTTAGCAATCTCATCCAACCCTCTCAAGTAGGTTCTGTTATTTTTTTGCCTTTTTCAAATAAGGGGAATACATGGCTAAAGTTTCTACAGCTGGGACTTGATTCTAGACCTTGAGTTCTTAACCACTCTGCTGTTTTACTTCAAGAACAGTGTCAAAAAACACTCTAAAACCTCTGGGAAGTCTCTGCAAAGTCTCTAGGGAAGGACATGAGAGGATGAGGTGTCCAGGGGCTCAGGTTGTCTGAAGGGAGCACTAAGGCACCGTGGGGAGGGTAAAAGAGTTCAGAAGAGAGTTCAGAGAGGTGTGTGTAGGAAACAAGGACGGGATGACTCTTCTTCCCAGGGTTGCCAGGGGCCATACCTCCTGTGATTTGAGACTGGACTATTAACCAATAAAGGGCTTCAGGTGTTTTTTATTTTGATAGTCAATGGCTTCCTTGGAAAGCAGTAGCCAAATGACCTGTTCAAAATAGTAAACAAAAGCAGATGCAATCTGGAAATGGAATTGGCAGCCACTGGCCTTTTGAGTGTCTAGGGGCAGGGGACGGCTTTATGCCTGTTAGGGAAAGGTCCCATCTGACATAAGCAGAAAGAGGACTTGGGAACAGGCTGGGTGCAGATGTCTCTCCTGTGAACTTCTTACAGGGAGTCATTAGGGTAAATGCTCAGGATGTCCTTTGGAGAATACAGTTAATGGAATTGACTTCAAGGGAAACTGAAACTGCCCTTTCCTTAGTTTAGAAAGATTAAAAATATTAAAAAGTGACCATTTATTGATGATATGTATACCTTGTTATGTGTCAGGCCCTATGACGAGCCACTTATGTACATTATTTCATTTAGCTCTCGCTTGAGGTAAGTAGTTTTATCTTCATTGTACGGATGAAAAACCTGAGGTTCAGAGTGGTTATCTAGCCACCTGTGTACCCAAGAGCACACGGGAAGTAAATTGCAGAGTCCTGGTCTTTCTTACTCCAAGGCTTTCTTTTACTCACTCTCTCAGGCAGGCTCTTCCTTCTCTGCCTAAAATCAGATCCACAAGCTCATGCAAAAGCAGAGATATGCAAGATTTTCTGGGACTCAGAAGTCACAGGCGCTCTGTGCCTCCTCAGAGCAGACAAGATTCAGTCTGCAAAGAAGACAGTGAGATGCACAGGGAAACCTTGAGAAACCCAGAACTGTCAGACTAGGGAATGTCTGCTCCCTGGCTGTGACTGCGGGAGAGAGATTTGCGAGCCAGGAGGATGGTCCTGTGCTGGAATGAAATCCTGAGGTTGAGGTGGTTTGCCTGCTTCTAGTCCTTTTCCTGGCAATCTGGCCATCACTAACTCTATTAGCACCAGGGTCAACTGGATGTGTTTAATAGTAACAATAATATAAATGAAACTTTGATTGCAGCATGGGGTTATAGTTGATGGGGCAGGTCAATCCTGGTGATCAATGTGTAGCCGCATTTGCCTCCCCCACCCCCAGTTTGCGAATGCTCTGGCTATATTATCAACATCCATCCTAAAATGCTGCCAATTGCTATGTTCCCTTTTCCCCAAGGATCCTGAAATGCTTTGCACATGTTCCTTCTACTGAAGGATAGAAGCCTGGTGTTATAGTTTATCCCCATTTATGAGATGAATAACTTCAAGAACAAATTAGAAGCTGAGATGTGTCTCGGCAGAATGGCCTCCTTTTATATACCATGTTTCTCTCTAGAGATATGAGAATATACAGAAATACAGAAGCCTTATTTGTGGAAACATGGAGGAAAACATTTGAAAATCCACTTTTATCAGCACTGCCTTTTCCTACTTAGCATTAATCCTTTGATTCATTTTTATTCTTTAATAGAAACACGTACCCATGCTAGCAAAGGAAGAAATTAAAACCTTGTCAGTCAAAAGTTATTTGATTATGCAAATGGTTTTATTTAAATGCTTTTCTGCCTCTTGGCCTGATTTTTTTATCTCTTTATTTTTGAGAAAAATATCAGGTTTCTCTAACCTTTCAACTCACAATCATTAAGCTCCTTCTGCGCATATGACACTATTCTAGGCTCTGTAGGGGACACAGGTTTGTGTATATTTTCTTTCCGTAAAAGGGCTTACAATTTAGCTGGGAAGAAACCTGCCTGTCCATGTGTATGTCAGCAGAGTATCATTGCCTCCATTGTTGTGACAAATAAGAGACACAGATAGGTCCTCTAGGACTTCACAGGAAGGAAACGTCACTATGAGTGGGCTGTTCAGAGATGTCAGATATGCCAGTTACAACTATTTTTTCCCAGTCTTTGGCTTTTTGTTTTTTTTTTTAGCTGTGTCTTTTACAGAGAAAAAATTAAAAATTTTGATGAACTCCAACTTATCGATTTTTCCCTTTTCTTGATTGTGCTTTTGGTGTCTCTTTACCTAACTCAAGCTTGCAAAGATTTTTCTTGTATATTTTCTTTAAGTTTTACGATTTTAGGTTTTACGTGTATCTATTATCAATTTTGAGGCAGTTTTTGTGTTTGGTACCAGGTATGGATTGAAGTGCATTTTCTTGTCTGTGTAGGTGGATGTTTAATTGTGTCACCGCCATTTATTGAAAAGAATATCTTCTCTTCATTGAGTTGTCTTTGCTTGTTTGCTAAAAATCAACTGGCCATGTATGTGGATGTTTTTCTGGGCTTTCTATTTTCTTCCACTAATCTAGGTGTCTGTCCTTTCTCCAGTGTGGGTTAGGTAAGGCTTAAGTTAGGAAGAGGCACTGAGAGAGAAGAGCATATTTGGGAGAGAACATGGGAAGGGCGGGAAGGGCTGGAGACTTTCCAGGAAACATTACCTTTAAGCAGAGATCTTTACTGAATAAAAGCAACACAGGGGAGGATGGGCAGATGCTATAGGTCACTTTCAGGCCTCAGGAACATCATGGGCAAAGGAAGTGGGTGGGGGCAGGGGTATGATTCACAATGTGGCTGGAACAGAGAGTATTGTGGGCAGTTTGGGGATGACCCAAGCCAGGGTCAGGTAAAGAGAAGTGTCCATCTGATCCCAAGGGCAGGGTGGATATGTTCATTTCAGAGGAGGGCATTTAAGTAGGTCAATTGGATGAGTGAAAATACACATGCAGAAGCAATCAGTGCATTTTCTTTGTCAAAAACAGCAGAGCCCAGGCTGAGCTGCCACTTACCTCCTAGAGAGAACAGCCCACTCAGCCCAGGACTGACACCCCCCTGTTGTTAGATCCCTGTGGGAACTGAACCCTGCTTATCATTTTTCCTGTCACCTTGGTTCTGCAAAGAAGCGTGAGTGAGTCGCAGTGCACTACCCAACACTGAGCAGCAGATGGCAGAAGAACCAAGGCTCACGGAGCATAAGCCGCTCGGTTCGCTGCCTTCAGTTCAGAGCAGCTTTCATATTTCAGCTATTTTGGCATCTGCAGAAAAGCACTCTTGTTCCCCCACCCCCACTCACCAGCCTCCTGCAAATAATATTCTCGGAATCTTTTGGAATTAAACCTGCCAAATAGAGTGTGACATGTTTCTTAATCATTTGGGCCACATTCTCCTTTCTGAATGGGGGTGCAGGTTTCAGTGGGGATGTTTTCTGAGGCTGTGGATCTGATTTGCTCTGGTAAGCCGAAGAAACAACCAAACACGTGGCATGAAGTGAAATAAGGACAAATGCAGAGGACAGAGTCAGGACAAAAGAGAGGCTGCAGGGACAAGGTGGTGAACCAGGGGCCACCTGCCCAGCTTTAGTGCTCAGGCGCATCTCAGCCAGGTAAGCCTCTTCCTCAGAAAATACTCCTCCCCGCTGCCCCTGACTTGCAGAATTAATCGTTCCAGAAAAGTTTTTTCGGAGTTCAAATGTTACTTCATCAGGGAGTCACAGCATTCCCTCCCCTGCCAACCCCTAAGGCACCAGGCCGTAAGGTCACAGCACAGTGCAATTGTTTTTTTTTGTTACTTGTCACAATATGTGATTGTATGACTGTGATAGTGTGTTTGGTATTTCTATCCTTTGCTAGATGGTAAACCCCATGAAGGCAGGGATAGTTTTGTTTTGCCTAATTATCCCATAGGTCTGGCAGAACTATGGCACCATTGTTTGGAATTTGTTGAATAATTCCATGATAGAAGCAGATTAGGATATTGAGGCAGAGAGCCAGGTTGTTCAGGGTGGCAATCCTGTGTCTGTTACTTACCTACAGTGTGTCCTTGGGTATGTTGCTTAAACGCTCAGGGTTTCTACTTTCTCATCTATAAAATAGGGAATCACAACACCTATCTTTCACGGCAGTCATGAGTATGCATGCAGTGAAATTACTTATGTATTTAGCACAGTGTTTGAAACAAAGTGCTTAAACATGATAGTTATTTTAATTTTTAGGGTGGAAACTTCATATGCAATTTGCTCAAAAGAACAGCATTAATTTGATTTCATAAGGAGATGAACCGACTAACACAGAGCTTGTCATCTAGTTTTGATAGGAGGGAGGAAGAGAGAATTGTTGGAGGTGATGGTGCTGCCACTGTCGCTGCTGAAATGAGTGACTAGGAAGTCACAGAACTGTTAAAATGTTCTGCTTTAGGGTGTTGTGTGGGAAAATACTGCTCTGAGTCAGAATAAATAATGAGCCGACTAGGTGAAGCCTTATCTTGGTTTATAAAAGGAATGCAGTGGGATCATCGATATGGGTGTCAAGAATAGAAGGCTGAGCAAAGCAATTACACATTTAAATTCCACCTACACAGGTTAGAAAGAACTGTGTTTAGTTCTGCAAACCACAGTGGAAGCGTGACAAGGTGAAAGGAAGCTGCCAAAGAGAAGGGTGAATGCTGGTGTTCTCTTGCCAAGAAATGCTTTCCAACTGTTTTATATGTATCTTATATTAATTAAATAAAGCAGATCTTTTGAAAGTACTTTTTTTTTTTTTTTTGCAGTTTTTGGCTGGGGCTGGGTTTGAACCTGCCACATCTGGTATATAGGGCCAGTGCCCTACTCCTTTGAGCCACAGGCGCTGCCCTGAAAGTACTTTTAAATATTTGGAATATTTATAATATCCAAAAAGTAGAAACAAGCCAAATGTACATCAGCTGATGAATGGATAAACAAAATCCGGTATATCCATATAGTGGCATATTATTCAGGCATAAAAAAGTGAGGTTTCAATATAAGCTCTAACATGGAGGAACCTTGAACACATTGTGTGAAGTGAAATAAGCCAGATACAAGAAGACAGTTATTGTGTGAGTCTCATTCTATGAGGTACCTAGAGTGGTTACATTCTTTTTTTTTTTTTTTTTGTGAGAGCCTCAAGCTGTCACCCTGGAGAGAGTGCCGTGGCATCACAGCTCACAGCAACCTTTAATTTCTGGGCTCAAGCGAATCTCCTTCCTCTGCCTCCCAAGTCGCTGGGACTACAGGCGCCCGCCACAATGCCCGGCCATTTTTTAGTTGCAGCCGTCTTTGTTGTTTGGCGGGTCCAGCTGGATTCGAACCTGCCAGCTCAGGTATACATGGCTGGCGCCTTAGCCCACTGAGCCACAGGTGCCGAGCCGAGTGGTTACATTCTAAAGGCAGGAAGGAGAACGCTGATTGCCCATGGCCAGGAGTGGGCGTGGGGTGGGAAATGGGGAGTGACTGCTAATGGGTATGGGTTTTATTACGGGGTAAAGGAAATATTCTAAAATTGGATTGTGGTGACGGTTTTAAAAGTATACGAACATACTAAAACGCATCAAAGTGTATACTCTTTAGATGGATACATTGTACGGTATGTGGATTATATCTCAATAAAGATGTTAAAAAGTATTAGGGATAGATCAGAGATTCCCAACTTTGGCAACATACTAAAATCAATTCGGAGAGGCTAAAAAAGTACCAATTCCCAGGGTCCCAGTCAGAGAAATAAGAATACTTGAGGTGTGGGGGGATGGCCCTTGGACAATTGTGAAACTAGAGTTGAGAGATTGCACTGGCTGATTGAGGAAGTAGATTTTGTCTTTTCTCCCTCTAGAGAATTTACTACAGGCAATGTGTAGGCACTCGATTTTCTTGTTGTTTTTAGTGATCTAGATCTGTATATTCAGAGGCAATTTCCCTTTAGTTTTTCTTGAAGGCAGAAGGATGGTGGAACTGTAAGGCCTTACTAGAAATTTTCCCATTTTAGGATTTTGTAATTAAATTCATCTGCTGCAAATATCATAATAAGATATACGCATTTTTTCTAGGAATGACTGGGGCTTTTGTACAACTAGAAACAATCTGTTCATTTATTTTTCTTATTGCCCCCTGGCCTTATTGACATATAACTGACAAATAAAAATTGTGTGTATTTAAGGTATATGATGTGATGATTTGATATATATTGTGAAATGATTACCACAATCAAGTTAGTTACCACATTCATCACCTCACTTAGTTACCATTTCGTTTTTGTATTGAGAACAAATATTAGGTACACAATACAGAATTGTTAACTATAGTCATAATGTTGCACATGACCCCCCCTAGAAATCATTCATCTTTTTTTTTTTTTTGGCAGTTTTTTGGCCAGGACTGGGTTTGAACCTGCCACTTCCGGCAAATGAGGCCGGCGCCCTATTCCTTTCAGCCATAGGCGCTGCCAACATACTCATCTTTTAAGTGAAAGTTTGTCTATTTTGACCAACATCCCCCCATACTTCCATCTGACTCCCACCCCCAAAACCCCTGTCCACCACCATTCTACTTTTTGCTTCCGTGATGTCCACTTTTTCAGATTCTATATGTAAGTGAGACCATATAGTATTTGTCTTTTTGTGCCTGGTTTATGTCACTTGACATAATGATTCATTCATGCTGGCTGTCACAAATGACAGGATTTACTTCTTTTTATGGATAAATAGTATTCTGTTGTGTATATACACCACATTTTGTTTATTTACTCATCTGACAGACACTTAGGTTGATTTCATATCTTGGCTGTTGTGAATAATGCTGCAATGAACATGGCAGTATAGGTATCTTTTTGATACACTTATTTCATTTCTTGTGGATATATGGGGTATCCATAAAGCTCTGGTGCAATTTACTATTTTAGGCTATTTTAAATTGCACACGAACTTTATGTCCACCCATAGGTCATATGCTGTGTAATAATGTTTTAGTCAACAGTGGTCTGTCAATATGATGGTAATCCCTTAAGATCAGAATACTGCATTTTTACTATACCTTTTCTGTGTTTAGAGGTACTTATTGTGTTATAATTGCTTACAGTATTCAGTACAGTAACATGATGTACAGATTTGTAGCATAGAAACAATAGGCTATACCACACAGCCTAGGTGTGCAATAGGCTGGATCATCTAGGTTTGTGTATGTGCACTCTGTGATATTCACACAACAACATTGCCTAATGATGCATTTCTCAGAGTGCTTCCTTGTCATTAAGTGATATGTGACTATATACCCAGAAGAAGGATTGCTTTAAATGTTTGGTAGAATTCACTCTACTTTGGTGGAAGTAGTCTGTCTAGTCCTGGGCTTTTCTTTATTGGGAGTTTTTTGATTACTACTTCAATCTTTTTATTCATTATTGGTATATTCAGATTTTTTATTTCTTTTTTTTATTAAATCATAGCTGTGTACATTAATGCAATCATGGGGTATAATGTGCTGGTTTCATATACCATTTGAAGTATTTTCATCAGACTGGTTAACATAGCCTTCACTGCATTTTCTTAGTTATTATGTTAAGACATTTATATTCTACACTTAGTAAATTTAACATGGACCCTTGTGAAATGTACCATAGGTGTGATCCCACTAATTGCCCACCCTACACCCATCCT
>CAUYRH010154433.1:0-26976 GCA_963574655.1 Perodicticus potto
GGCGGCGCCTGTGGCTCATCGAGTCTGGCGCCAGCCCCATATACTGAAGGTGGCAGGTTCAAACCTGGCCTCAGCCGAACTGCAAAACAGAAAAATTGGCAGGCGCCTGTAGTCCCCGCTGCTTGGGAGACTGAAGCAAGATAATTGCCTAAGCCCAGGTTTTGGTGGTTGCTGTGAGGTGTGTGACGCCATGGAACTCTACCGTGGGCGATAAATTGACAATCTTTCTCTAAAAAAAAAAAAAAAAAAAAAAAGGCTCATGCCTGTAATCCTAGCACTCTAGGAAGTCAAGGTAGGTGGATCGCCTGAGCTCAGGAGTTTGAGACCAGCCACAAAGCAAGACCCCATCTCTACTGAAAATAGAAAAACTAGCCAGGTGTTGTGACTGAGATTCTGTCTCAAAAAATAATAAAGTAGGTTTAGCTCCCATAGCACAGTGGTTACAGAGTCTCAAGGCTAGAGTGCTATGTGTCTGCCTAGCTCACAGCAACCTCAAACTCCTGGGTTCAAGCAATTCTCCTGCCTCCCAAGTAGCTGAGACTACAGGCGCCCTCTGTGACACCTGGCTAATTTTTCTATTTTTAGTAGAGATAGAGTCTTGCTTTTGCTCAGGCTATTCTCAAACTCCTAAACTCAAGGGATCCTCCCAGCCTCCCCTAAGATTACAGCTGTGAGCCACCAGGCCTCCCCATGTGATTTCTGAACTTCAATTTTCCAGTTGTAAAATTGGACTTGCAAAGGCTAATTTCCTACCTTCAGAGAGGTCAAGATTCTCCCTAGGTTCAATAGTCTTCACCGGCTGGGGGTGAGGTCCAGGCATGCCAAAACCTTTGGGGTCTGCTCCAACTCAAGTTGAGCTCTTTGCTCCCTTGGGGTCCAGTTTGTTCTGTGTTTCTTGAAACCACTCCTTCAGCCTCCCTGTTCCTCTCTGGCCTTCTCTGATCCTGTCCTGACAAATCCTCAATTTTCCATTCCTATTTATAAAGCCCTGTCCATCCTCATGGCATCTTCAACCTCCCAAGAGCCCTGTGAAGGAGGTAGCCATGGAATTCTTCCTATTTTCACATGAGCAAGGTCCACAATGGGTTAGAAACGAGGGGGCGCAGGAGAGGAAGAGAGGGGACAGCGTTGAATTCCGCACTTCCTAGTTTCTCTTCCCAGGCTAGAGGCCAAGGGTTCCCTAACAGACGCTCTAGGATGCGCGCGGGGGCTGCGACACTGAGAAGAGGGCACGGAGAGTGCGGGATGGGCGTCGGGTCACAGGCCTGCGCTTCCTGAGATCCGCCAGCAGCAGGCGCTGTGGCAGAGGCACCATCAGTACAGGAGCATTAACTTAAGAATATCCCTGGCTGTGTGGAAACAGCGTTTTATTAAATGCTGCACACAGACTTGGTATAATAAAGATGAATATATTATACCCTTTGCCTCCCCCAGAGTGAGACAATAATAAGAGAGGGGAAAACCAATAAAATGAAACATAAATACTACGTAATGGGAGTTGCGGTGAGGGACGCGGGTTGCCTATGGGGCTGCCATAAGGCGACCCCGCTGCTAGTGCTTGGACCCGGTCGCCAAGGAGCCGGAATCCTGCCCCTCCCTCCCCGACCAGAGGCTCCCAGGTCCTGGCTTCCACTCCCGCTCCCCTACAGCTAGCCACCCGTCTCTGAGCTATACATAGGAGGACCAACTCCACAGACAGACCCCTAGAGGGGGAGAGGGGATCGTCTAGGCCACCTCTCTGCCCAACAGGGCCACGTGCCGCCCTCTCGGTGCTCCTCCCGCCCCTAGTGCTAGGACTGCCCGAGACAGCCTCAGACTCCAAGGACAACAAATCCAGGAGTGATAGCTGCTAATTTGACCCGCCTCCGTTCCCCTCGGTTTGAGGGAAATTGTCTTCACCTCCCCACCCCAGGGATTCTCCCTTAACATGCTGGAAGTTCCTTCTGGGTCTTACTTCCATCTCTCTTTGGGCACTGCCAAAATCATTTACCCAAAAATAAAAATTTCAAAGCTTGGGGGGTGGCCTGAGGGAGAATAAAAGGAACGCCTGGAGATTCAGCTCAGCCCCTCTCTGCTTAGGTCTCCTGGGCCCTGTGAGGACTAAATTCACCCTTCGATGGTGTGACTACGTGGCTTAAACACAAACGCGGCTCTGACCCCATCTGCATTCCAATCCCACCTGACATGTTGACCAGCGTGATACAACCGTAACCTGGGTTTCTTCAGTAAATGGAGGCACGGTGAGAACAGGAAGTAAGGCTTCGAACGCCTGGCACCCTATTGGCTGTAAGAAAGAAAAATAAAAAGCAGCTAGTAGCTGCTCCCGAAATATTCGTTAAGATAAATGACCCTTTCAGACCCAGAATTCTCACGAACTGCCTCACTTCCAGCTTAGGCCCCAACGCACGGCGACCCTTTCCCCCTGAACGAATGAAAAGCCTTCTTCTCCCGTCACCACTCTCTTGTCTTCACCACAGTCGAGCCTCAAAGAGGTTGAAAGACTTACCCAAGATCTTACAACCGACGGGTAGTGGAGCCTTCGGAGGTCAAGGAGCGGTCAGCCCACCTCTCAGCCTCCTGGAAGCCCTCGGAGGTTTGGCGCCAACCCAGCAGTGGGGCTGAGGCCACAGGGGGCAGAGTCAGCCCAGGCCTCCCCTGGGCTAGGGCTGCGCCCAGTCGCGCTTCAGCAAACGAAACCAAACGAAGAAAAACGATGAGAAAGAAATGAGTAAAGGGCGAGGAAGAGGAAGAGGTGGAGGCAGCAGCAGGAGGAGGAAGATGGGGGTGACTGTCTCCCTCCAGGCTGTGCGGGATACCGGTGAGAGGACCCTGTCCATGCCGGCCTCCAGCCTCCAGAGGGTCAGCGGAGGCAGGGCGAAGGTCTCACCTCTGAGGAGTAAGAAGGCTGCTTGGGAAAAGGTGAGAGCGTGGTAGGGAGGAGTAGCTGATAAGGTGAAGGTGGGGTGGCTGGTGTTGGTGTGAGATGTGATGGGTGAGGACATGTGGGACGTAGGGAAAGCCAAACGGACCTGGTTGTGCTCAAACGAAATTGCGGGTGCTATGTACTTAGCCTCTCTCCCAGGCCCAGCAGCCTGCGGCTCACTTTCTGCGTCGGCAGAGCGCTGAGGGCCGGGGCAAACCGTGTCAGATGCGACCGTAATAGGTTCCCGGGTCCAGAAGAGTCCGGGCAGAGATCCAGGAACCAGGGCTCCAGAGAGGGTGGAGAGCCCTGCGGCTTCCATAGCAAGGAAAATCCTGGCCAGGACAAAGCAGCCCCAAGGGATCCGGGCTCTGAGCACAGACCCGAGCCTGCCTTCTCCACTGTACTTACAAGCCACGCAGCCGCCCATGTTCACTGTGTGGTTGGGCGCTGCGGATGACAGGTTTTCTGCGGGTCAGACGCCCGCATACCTTACTGTGGCCTTGCTCCCGCTCCCTATCTTCTTTTGCTCGGAGTCTTGGGGAACTGGAGCGGCTTAGTTGGGAGAAGCACTGCCCACCCGGAGGCCTCCAAATCGTTGGACCCGAGGGGACCGGGCGAGGGAGGTTCTGGAATTTGACAGATTCCAGGATGGGGGCGGGCAGGGGGTCTTCTACTCGACTCCCCTCTTCAAGCACATTAGTGGCCTCCTCTCCTCCACGGGGACATGAGGGGCGCCAAGAGCTTCGGCAGCGCTAATGCAATGAGCCCCCACGCGTCTGCTGAATTATTCAGGTGCAGTTTATTACAAGAAGCCTGACTCAGGTCTTTCCCGCGTCCTCCTAGCTGGGCCAGCTCGCTCCTTGGATTTCTCACCCGCCTGTCCTGCTTCGGTCCCTCCGCCTTACCACCTTGTTTAGCCCCCAGCCCCGTGCCCAGCATGCGCCCTCCTACAGGCCAAGAGACCTTTATGGAATGGAAAGATCCGGCTACAATTAGCTGTTTTATTTAGACCTTGGAGTTTCCTGCCCCAAACTGGGCTAGTAAGAGAGGTCAGGTCTTGGAGCTTCCGAGATGGACAAAGAGAAGAGAACCCGCCTGGATGCCTAAGAGCCACAGGATGGGAATGCACCCGCTCCACACCTGGTTCCACCCCGTCCCACCCTAAATATTGGAGGAGCCCAGCAGCCTCTGCCCCTACCCAAATGCTTCTGGGTTTTTTTTCTTTTCTATTTTTTCTTTTCTTTCTTTCTTTCTTTTTTTTTTTGTAAAGACAGAGTCTCACTTTATCGCCTTTGGTAGAGTGCCGTGGCATCACACAGCTCACAGCAACCTCCAGTTCCTGGGCTTAGGGGATTTTCTTGCCTTAGCCTCCTGAGTAGGTGGGACCACAGGCGCCTGGCACAACGCGGGCTACTTTTTTGTTGCAGTTCAGCCAGGGCCAGGTTTGAACCCGCCACCCTCTGTATATGGGGCTGGTGCTCTACAGGCACCGCCCTCACTTTTTTTTTTTTTAAACAGAGTCACTCTCAGTGGAGTGCCTTGGTGTCATAGCTTACAGCAACCTCGAACTCCAGGGATCCAGTGATCCTCTTGCCTCAGCCTCCCAAGTAGCTGGGATGACAGGTGCCCACCACAATGCCTGGCTAGTTTCTGGTTTTTCAAAGTTCTATTCAAAAGTCACCTCCATTGGGAACCAGACACACACACACATACACTCACTCAGGCTCCTTTACCCTCTTCACAGACCCAGGGCTAGTAAGGTAGAGGGTTGGTGTCTGTTTCCTGTCACTACTACCTGCTCATCACCTCCTGTCTTCTTCTTCTTCTTCTTCTTTTTTTTTTTTTTTTGAGACAAAGTCTCACTCACTTTGTCACACTTTGTAGAGTGGCATGGCGTCATAGCTCACAGCCACCTCAAATTCTTGGGTGTGGCTCAGCCCCTGTAGCTCAGTGGTTAGGGCACCGACCACATACACTGGGGCTGGCGAATTCGAACCTGGCCTGGGTCTGCTAAACAACAATGACAACTGCAACAAACAAAAAATAGCCAGGCGTTGTGGCAGGCGCCTGTAGTCCCAGCTACTTGTGAGGCTGAGCCCCAGTGTTTGAGGTTGCTGTGACACCACAGCCCTCGACCAAGGATGACATAGTAAGACTCTGTCTCAAAAAAAAAAAAAAAAAAAACTAAACTAAACTCTTGAACACAAGCGATTCTCTTGCCTCAGCCTTCCCAGTAGCTGGGACTACAGGCATCCACCACAACGCCTGGCTATTTTAATTTAATTTTATTTTTGTTTGTTTTTTCAGTTTTTGGCTGGGGCTGGGTTTGAACCCACCACCTCTGGCATATGGGGCCAGCGCCCTACTCTTTTGAGCCACAGGCACTGCTCTGACCTGACTATTTTTAGAAACAAGGTCTCGTTCTGGCTCAGGCTGGTCTCGACCTGTGAGCTCAGGCAATCCACCCTTGTCAGTCTCCCAGAGTTCATTTGTTCTTCCTTCCTACTTCTGGACCCAACACATGATGGGAGCTCAGTCTTGCTTTCAAAATAAAAGTGAACAAAGTCCCTTCCTGAGTCAGACCATAGCACTCCAGCTAGATCCAGAACTCCAAAATCCCCAGCCACAGCAAAAAGGCATTAAAGAATGAGGTCCTGGCCAGGTGCAGTGCCTTGAGCCTATAATCTTAGCATTTCGGTTGGCCAGGTAGAAGAATCACTTGAGCTCAGGAGTTTGAGACCAGCCTGAGCAACAGTAAAGCCTTGTCTCTACAAAAAATGGAAAAATTAGTGGGGTACCAGGGCATGCACCTGCAGTCCCAGCTACTCTGGAGGCTGAGGTGGTAGGATCACTTGAGCCCAAGAGTTTGAGGTTGTAGTGAGCTATGATGACACTACTGCACTCTAGCCTGGGTGACAGAGACTATATATATATGAATGAGGTCTCTGTGTCCCTAACTGTGTGTTGGAGGTGTGAGCAGCAGTGGTACCTTATACATCTGCAGGCTGCTGGCAAAAATAATGCACCTATCCTTCCCTTGCAAACTTGGTCCTGTCTCTGGGGCACAGGCTAAGTTCTCTACCTGTCTTTCTGTTTGTCCCTTAATTATTCTTTTAGTTTATTTAATCAACGAATGCTTGAGGAACCCTTGATGTATGGCAGGCTGGCATAGGGGCATGGAGAGGTTGTTCAGATCCCTTCCTCTTCAAGTTCATAAGCAATTGGAGAGAGAAGTAGAAGGACGGACATACCAACACATTCCAGGCAATGTGACAAGGGAGGAGGAGTATACGCTAAGGAGCAGAATGGAGCTGAACAGGGCACTAAGACAGTGGAAGAGGTGCCAGAAAGGGAAGAGACAGACCATTTTGGCCCCAGGATGAGGAGAGCAAAGGCTTGAGACTAAAGAGAAGGCTGTTCTGGAGTCTACAGAGCAAGGGTACCTGGGCTGTAAGTGTCTTCTTGGGAGCTCTCTCCTTCCTGCTTGTCTCTGTTACTTGATGGTCTGTCTATGCCTCCTACATTTCCAAATAGCAATTAGTCTCCTCCCTTCGTGCAGGGCTGAAGTGCCAGGAAGAGGCTGAGGTGTGGGGTGGACACATCAGTCACCAAGCTCTGAGGAATTCAGTTCACAAAAGAAGTAGGAAAGGGAGAAGCAGGGAGGGCAGCTCTTTACAAGGATGTCTTGCCCCAACTTGTCCTTGCCAGCCAGATGTAAGGTCCAGAGCCCAGAGTGGCCAGAAGTAGGCTGGGAGGCCAGCCTGAATTTGGGAGTAGCCAGCTCCCTGCTCCCAGGATGAGAAGAGGCAGCTTCCCTCTCCTTGCCCCATTAGCCTTCCTCCCTTGCCTGCAGTGGCTGGATTCTGCCCTTTGACTTTTCTGCATCTCTACCACTTTGAGAATCCAGTGTTTTGTTATGTTGTTCACAGAAAAATGTGCCCACCTAGGCACACATACACAATTTTATACACAATTCCTAGGGTCTGCAGAGCTCCTGATGCCCAAATAGCCTTTGGGGTCCTCTGGTTAAGAGCCTCCTGATTCAGAGATTAAAGGCACAAATTTTTGTCAGAAAAAAAGTTCTAATCCTGATTACTCCAAAGCAGTCTGTGTGACTCTGGGTGGGTTACTTAACTTCTCTGGGCCTCCTTTTCCATATATTTAAATAGGGGTGATAGCAGTAGCTACCTCAAAGAGTTGAGTATAGGTAAGTATAAATGAAATGAATAAAACTCTAGCCTGGAGCCAGGTAAGGACTCTTGGTATTTATTGTCATGGTTATTGTTGCTCCTATAGACTTCAGCCCAAGGCAGAATATAAAAAACAAAGTGGGCAGTCCTGGCTCAGCCAGGGTAGCAGAAGGTCCTCTATTGTAGTCCACTTCTACAGTAGAAGAAACACTCTCCAAATTATACACACAGTGTCAGAGTAGCAGGTCTCCATGGGACAAAATATGAAAAAAAAATGATGTGGACTGCTTGTGAAGTTAACTCGTTTCAAGTGGGGTCAGAGCCTTTTATCTGAAGGAACTCTGGCCTGAAGGCCAATGCTGGTGCTTATAGAAATACTCTGGAAAGGAATGGCTACTGAAACAAACCAGACTGAATCCAATTGAGCCTTTGGGGGTTTAAGTAAATTATTCTCCTATGCTAAGAAATAACTTATTTGGGTCTGCAGAGTCCCCTTTTTGTGGCAATTCATGAAATGTTCTTTCCCTCCTTTTTGTCTGAAATACTTCCTAAATTTTTGGGGGGGGAGATTTTTGGTAGAATAATCCCTTTCCCTTCCACTGAAGTTAGAATATGCTTAGACCTAGGTTGTAGGGGGCACCAAATAAAAATTTGGAAGTCAGGATACTACTGCACTGTAGGCTCTGAAGACAGGCACTCCTTCTGTAGAGGGGATTTCAGAGACCAGCTACTCCCCAGCTGCAGGTGAGAATTTACCAGCCCAGCTGGCTCTGGGTGGGGAGGTCCCAGAGTGCAGGGTCCCAGAAGGGGGTTGGGCAGAGATTAGATCTGGGTATGGTCTGTCACAGCAAGCTCTACTCCTCTCCCTTCTCAGATCCTCATAATCTCTAAACGCCTCCGAGGGGAGATAATCCACACCCAAACGGATTTCCTTCCATATTACACAATCATTCATACCCCCGTTTTCTCTATGAAAACTCATTCAACCAATATTTAGTGGGAGCTGAGTGTCTGCCAGGTCTGGACAGGTCCAAGATAGATTCAGCCTCTTGCCATCAAGGATTTCAAAATCAGGCTGGGAGTGAGACCACAAACCTAAAATACACCTGGCTGCTAAGCAGGAGGGGTATGATAGGCAAGCATATTTGGGCTTCGAGGAGTCCAAAATATTCTAGGTATCCCCACAATGGGGTTTTAAGGGAATAGAGATGGGGTGGACCAAGGGGTTTGGTAAAGATTGGTGGGGGCAGTTGGGCTGGTTTTTGAAGGTGGCCTGGAAGAGGGGATGGGGGCAAATGGAACTGAAACAAAACACAGGGTGGTACCATGTACTGCCCCCACCCAGCTGTGTGTTATGCCTGATTGTGTTTGGCCAAGATGTCAATAAATTTAGCCAAAAGAGCAAAATCATGGGGTTGGGCATTAGGTTCAGGGTAGCAGGAAAGAGGAGGTTTAGTGAGCGGAGGTTGGAATGGGAAGAATAAGACTTCTTGCCCTAATCCTGCCCTGGAAAGGGAGTGGACTAAGCTCAACTAGAAGGCTTAGCAGAAAAGTGTGGAGTGTCCTTTCCACTTTGATACAGTACGGCTGAAGACTAAAGGTCTCAAAACTGGCTATCAGGATAAGCCTTCCTGGAAGCCTCTCAGTAACCCTGAACTCCACTGGTCTTCAGGGACTGGGAGATGAGCTACAGCAGGGACTTGGCTTGTCTTTAAGGTCCTCTTTGCAGGAGCAATACTAGGTATGGAGACTGGAGTGGACAGGAAAGGGGGGGTTACTGGAGAAAGTATCAAAATCAATCAATCTCTCTCTCAGACTCAAGGGTTTTAGAGAGAGGCCTCAATGCTAGGGAGGGTGTGGCTTGCCTAAAGCTGTGGGTCAGAGGATTGGGGTCGTGGCAGGAAAGGGCTGAGGTGAGGTCCTGAGAGCAGACCCCTTTGGAGTGTCCAAGCTATTGGGTTCAGCTCCTTGGTGCCCTCTCCCTCAAGTCCCTCTCATTGATCTCCACTGTGGAAGGTCCAACATCACCTCCCTGGGCAGTGGGAATGCATCACAGATAGGCTTGCCCTGGGGATGGGTCTATAGCTCTAGGGAATCCCCAGTCTCACTGTTCCTGCCTCTGAGCACATGTTATCTTCTCCAAAATGCAGGTCAAAGATGAAAAGTGGGTAGGGACCTCTTTCCAACACTCCCAGCACTAGGGCCCCAAAGAAGAATCTTTATCCCTAAAGGATCCCTTTTACTCTAGGGAGCTGAAAGCCATGATTCCAAACAAATAAGGAAATGTGAGATAATGAAACCTATCTCTGCTGTGCAGAGGCCCCTATGCTGAAGGCATTGAGAGAGAACTTGCTCCCTGCCTTAGCCGGGCTAAGCCTTGTAGTTGAGCTTAGTCCACCCCTTTCCAGGGCAGGATTAGGGCAAGAAGTCTTATTCTTCCCATTCCAACCTCTGGCCTGGCTCGCAAGTCCTTGCATTGGCCTCTCTGGGCCATTCTCCCATCCAAGCAGTGGAGTTTACAAACAAAGCCGGCCGGGGCTGTGCATACGGAAAGGAGAACAGCTCTTCCTGCCTTGACTCCAACACCGCTTACTCCTCTCCTTTCTCCAAGGGCAGAAATGGAAAATTAGGCAGGGAGGGCCAACAGTCCTACACAAACCAGACCTTGGAGCAAGAGAGAAGAGGGCAGCACTGCTGGGGCACCTCAAGGAAATGAAAGACATAGCTCAGGCTCCTACACTCCTTATACCCACAGGTTCAAGTACACTTACACAAATAATACACATGGAGAAACACACTCAAACACACATACTCAAAAGCAAACACCTTCAAATAATGCACCCAAAATGCTCAGATTGCAGGCCCTAGGGTCCTCAACCCCCTGCCTGACTGGAACCTGGGCCTCCCGGCCAGTTCCTGAGAAAAGAGCCCCAGCCGTGGCCCAGCCCCCTCCGGCCCCCGCCCCGCATCCGGAACAGCTGGAGTCGGCCGGGCGGTGCACTCGAGCCGGGCGCTGGGCTAGGCGGGGCGGGCAGCAGGGCCCCTGCCCGGCCCGGGCAGAGCGCAGCGGGGAGGCCCCAAGCCTCCCCGTTAGCCCCCGCACCTGGCGCGGCTGCAGGTCAGAGGCCCGCCATCAGGCCGGCTGGGGCCCCAGCCGGCCCGGAGAGCTGCTGCTGGAAAAAAGAGTGTACAAGATTGCCAGAGGAGGTAGGGCGGCCGCTTCGGGCTCAGGCCGGGAGTGAGGCGCCCGGAGCCACCACTAACTCCCCCCCTCCGCCTCTCGGCGTGGAGAAGGCTGAGCTCTCCGACTAGCCCCCTCCCCCGGCCCCTGGAGTCCTCCACCCTCTTCCCGCGTCGCCCACCCTGGGCTGCGGAGATGGTTCTGACCTTCTGTGGGCCAGCTTTGGGGCTTCAGATTCTCTCTCTTTAGGCAGGTGGCCCAGGACAGAAGGTGGGGGCAAGATGGTTAGGGGAAGAGACGCCGGATTCTAGATCTCGGCTCGGCAAAGTCCACGCTGGGTGGTAGCGGGGCCCACCCGGGGTCCTGGTCTTACCTGGCCCTCACGGCTGCCGCATCCCTCCCCGGCTGAGGTTCCCGCCACCCTTCTTGAGCTCTACATCCCGGGTCGGAGAGTCTGAGACCTCTGGGCTGGTGCTGCCATCGCAGCCAAGCGGGCGGGAGGCGGGTAAACCGGGAGCACGGCTCTCAGTTTGGGGTGGGGGCGGTGGCTTTTCAGTCGCCCGAGGTTCGGGTGCAATAAAGGCGCTGCTAATGTAATT
Source organism: Perodicticus potto (assembly GCA_963574655.1). Classification (NCBI taxonomy): domain Eukaryota; kingdom Metazoa; phylum Chordata; class Mammalia; order Primates; family Lorisidae; genus Perodicticus; species Perodicticus potto. Next base: position 10,894 of record CAUYRH010154433.1, read on the forward strand.
TACAAACATCTCCGGCCGAGCGCGGCTCAGCGCCCGGACTGACAGGCGCATTAGGCAGGCTAATTCCAGCCGGCTCCTCCTACCCCCGGCCCGCTAATTAATGAGCTTCCCAACTTAGAGCCGCCTGCATTGGACAGAGAGAGAGAGAGAGAGTGAAAGAGAGGGCGAGGGAGTGGGAGAGAAGGAGAGAGACGGGGGGAGCAGAGGAGAGAGGGAGGGAGGGAGAGAGAGAACACAGAGAAAGAAAAGGAGAGAAAGAAAGGAAAGAGAAAGAGAAGTGCTGCCGCAGATAATTGATTACTCCTCCATCAAGGCTAACTTGTTAGCAATAGTCAATTGCCCCGTCTCTCTGCCTCCCTCGCAGTCCGGGATCGGCGCCCTAGCCTTGGTTCTTCCAACTGCGGCCGCCAGGACCCCGGGCCAGGAGCCGCCACAGAGCCACCTGACACCTTTAAATAGCACCCGGGCTGGCGAAACTGGAGCCCCGCGCGGCGCGCCCCGGCTCTGGCCCCGGATCGCTGGAAGCCCCGGCGGCGGCCGCGGCGCCCGCGTCAGCGTCCTCCTCCCGGGGCCCTGAGCTGCTCTGCCAGCCTCAGCCGCTGTGCTAATCGGCGCCGCTCCTGGCCGGCTCTCGGCTCAGTGCGGCCTCCTTCCTGCCCGACGCTGCCCGCCCGCGCCGTCCGGCGCCCGAGCTGCCCGCGGGCTGGGTCCCCGTGGCCCGAGCCGCCCCGGCCGGGCCCCCGAACGAGGCGGAGATGACTTCCAAGGAGGACGGCAAGGCGGCGCCGGGGGAGGAGAGGCGGCGCAGCCCGCTGGACCACCTGCCGCCGCCCGCCAACTCCAACAAGCCGCTGACGCCTTTCAGCATCGAGGACATCCTCAACAAGCCGTCGGTGCGGAGAAGTTACTCGCTGTGCGGGGCGGCGCACCTGCTGGCCGCCGCCGACAAGCACGCGCCGGGCGGCTTGCCCCTGGCGGGCCGCGCGCTGCTCTCGCAGACCTCGCCGCTGTGCGCTCTGGAGGAGCTGGCCAGCAAGACCTTTAAGGGGCTGGAGGTCAGCGTCCTGCAGGCAGCCGAAGGTAGGCGCCGCTACTCGTTTACCCTGCACCCAGTGCAGGGTGCCTTGCACGCTTCGTGCCTTATGCTTCCCCCTCCCGCCCCCCGCCTCTACCCGACCCTGCCGCCAGAGCCCTTCCTGCTGCAAGTGGAGCTAGGTGGGATGAACCTAGTACCTAATTTTTAGGGACCGCTGTATCGGCCAAAGTCTGGGATGACCTGAGCGGTGGCAGGAACCCAAACTCTCTCCGCAGTCTTGAGTGCTTTGCCGGGCTTCCTCCTATTTCTGGTGGCCTGAGATGTCCCAGCCCTCCTCTTTGGGGTGGGGAATCTTTTGGGGGGAGGTGAATCGTACTGGGAACTTCTGGGTAGGGTAGAGTCAGGGTAATTGGGAAAGGTTAGAGAACCAACGTTCACACCGCATTGGAGTCCCTGTCTGGCGTTCTCGTGCTCTCAGACTTTGGGTCTTTCAAAACAACTCTGGGGGGAGTGGGTCAGAGACCAAAACAATTTTTCCTTGGGACTTCCGGGATACCAGAGACAGAAGAAGGAGTTTTGCCATAGCTGAGGCTTGCTTGCCTTAGTGACGGAGGCCGAACAATAATCCGAGAAGGAAACTGGCAAACTGCAGGCCCCAAGTACCTGGGTGGGGTAGGGAGTTACTGGGGGTGAGAGCCAGGGTGGGGCTTCCCATCTCCCAATATGAGCCTACACTGTCCTTTCTTCGCAGGCCGCGACGGGATGACCATCTTTGGGCAGCGGCAGACCCCCAAGAAGCGGCGAAAGTCGCGCACGGCTTTCACCAATCACCAGATCTACGAGTTGGAAAAGCGCTTCCTATACCAGAAATACCTGTCCCCCGCCGATCGCGACCAAATCGCGCAGCAGCTGGGCCTCACCAACGCGCAGGTCATCACCTGGTTCCAGAATCGGCGCGCCAAGCTCAAGCGGGACCTGGAGGAGATGAAGGCCGACGTGGAGTCCGCCAAGAAACTGGGCCCTAGCGGGCAGATGGACATCGTGGCGCTGGCCGAACTCGAGCAGAACTCGGAGGCCGCAGGCGGCGGTGGTGGCGGCTGTGGCAGGGCCAAGTCCAGGCCTGGTTCTCCGGCGCTGCCCCCAGGCGCCGCGCAGGCCCCGGGCGCTGGGCCCCTGCAGCTCTCACCTGCCTCTCCGCTCACGGACCAGCCAGCCAGCAGCCAGGACTGCTCGGAGGACGAGGAAGACGAAGAGATCGACGTGGACGATTGAGCGGCGCAGGGATCTTCCGCCGCCTGGCCAGCTAATGCCCGCTCGCCGCCTCCTGGACCGGACCACGGAGAGGAGCTGGGACCTCCTCTGGAACTCCTGCTTCCTCCCTTGTCTCTGGCCCCGGACTCGGCTCCCAGCAGCCGCCTCTTCCCTCTCGAAGCAATAAACCCCGGGCTGGCCGGCCGGGCCGGCCACCGCACGCGGCCTCAGCCGCCCCCGGAGCCCTCGCCGTGCAATTCTGTATGGCTTCTGTATAAATATTTAAACTTACATAGCGGGTTTTTTCCCATTGCAGCCTGATTTTTTTCTTTTATTTTTTTAAATCTCGGAGATTTCGGTGTTTTCAAAGCTCTTGGGCTGCCGGGTTTGCTGAGGGCGAGGCAGAATTCAGGGCGCCCAACACTAACCTGCAGTCTAGAGGAGGGGGCAGCTGCGGCTATTTTGATTTTTCTCTGCATGTGGCGAATGCACGGGCCCACTGCCTCCTCGCTGCCCTCGTCCTATTGCAGTTGACTTATTTCCTTCTGCCTATTTTCCCGCGTGGGAAGGGGATGAGGGGGGTGGCTGGGGCCTGACTTGCAAGTTTCAAAATTGATCTTTCCTCTTCCACCCCAAGAGAAGTTTGTTTTCAATGCCATTTCTGCTTCCCAATGCCCACTAACGCTATTTTAAAGATTCTTCTCTCCCACATTTCCTTGCATTTCCTCCAACTGACTTCTGGAGTCCGAATCTTAGGGACAATGCAGGGGAAAAATCAACCAACCAATCATCAAAAACAGAACCCAAAGCCCTAGAATTATTTTTTACTCTTTTTAGAATTTTTTTGCATGTGACAGAGACAGAGAAGAGGCCGACCCAAGTTCTCATCCCACTGCCTCTGCAGCTCTGGGTCTCTCTCGCTGTCCCTAACACCCTGTTCCTAGCTGGACTTGGCCAGACAAGGGTGGCCAGATGAGGGTGGGTCCCGAGTGCCCCTTCCCTGCTCCTGTCCTCTCCTCCCTGGACTGTACCCAAGGCCTCTTTCTCCAATAAAGTCTTTGCCATTTTACTAGAACCGGCGGTGACCTTGTCTGAGTGAGTGGCCAGCTTCCGAGAAGCAGCGGCAAGCTGGGCTTCTAGCTGCTGCTCCTCTCTGGTCACCCCAGCCTTGGAGATTTGGGGGGAGTTTCAGGGCAGGTGTGAGAGTGAGGGGTGAGGGGCAAAGGGGAAGCAGCAGGAGGAGGTGCTTCTTGTTCATAATGCCGAGTCAGCTACTAAATGCGGAAAGAAGCGGGCTTCGCCAGGTCGGGGTAAACATCGAGGCGTGCAATGCTAGGAGAAAATTCGCGTGTACTTGGGGGCTGTCGCGGGCACAAAATTAGTGTGGAACGAAGGATGGGGAGGAGGACTTGTTCTGTGGTTCCTGCGTGGCACCCCAGACCCTAGGGCATCGTGCCCTGAGTGCTCTGAGATCCGGGCTAAGCGGGGAGTGCAGGGCAGGTATCATTCAGTGGGACATCCCTGCTGAGCTTGGGGGCTTTAAGTTTCGATCTTCCTTGGGAGTCGAGAGGGATGAGGCCAACGGCAGCAAGAGTAGATTTAATTGAGGATATGGGCACCCGGAATTCTGAACCCAAAGCGTCTGAGTTGGGCTGTCTTTCTGGTAACATCACAAATTCTGGGCCTGGAACTGGGTTAGGGGCAGAAACGTCACCTCTCAAAGACTCTCTGCGGGTCTGCGGTGCCCCGAGGGCGGCTTGGGTGGGGGCTCAGGCTGCTTTCACTTTCCCTGACAGAGCCAGTTTCTCTCTGGGCTTTTGTTGTCGCTGGGCTGGCGAGTGGCCACTGTCACCAGAGTAGGGTCCCGCCTCCAGGCCGCCCGACTCTCTCTATCTCCGCAAAATTGATGTGAGAAATGCGCATCTGGTCTCGGGCAGGAGAGGAGGCAGGCGATGGGGCCCTCGGGCCTAAGTCAGGAACGTGCATGTCCGGGAGGAAACAGAAACAGGGGAAAAGGAGCTCAGAAAGACATTCCAAAGGCAGAGGAAGAAAGTGGACGGCCACAGAGAGACAGGGAGAGAAAAGGGAAAAGCTAGAGAGGAAGGAAGAAAGAGAGAGGGGAGGAAGAAGGGGAGAGAGGAGAGAGGAGAGAAGGAAGGAGGTGGTCGGGCAGCCGGGCCGGCATGCGGCCGGTTCCTCTCGGGCGACATAAATCGCCCTCTCTTAGGATGGATGGGTCTGTAATTCGGAGCGCGGACCATGAAGGCCGGGACGAATGGGCCCGGGCGGCCGCTGACAGGCGACAATAGCCCGGCCCAGCCCCCCGTGGCTCCTGGTGCGGGCACGGCCGCGGCCCTCCGCAGCCCAGAGCGCGCCGGCGCTGGCGACCATATGGTTTTTGAATTTTCTTCACAATTTGTAGACAATTTGATGGATTAGGTCCCCGCGCGCGCCTCCCCGGCACAAAGGAGGCGCAGGGACCGCGGCGCGGCGGTCACCCGGGCATCTGCGCCCGCCGTGCGCGCCCCCCCTTGCCCGGCCCCCGCCCCGCGCCCTAAGCCCCGGGCCGCCCGCCCAACACGCCCATGAATCTCAATGAAGCGGCCCTGGCACCTCCGGCCGCTCCCTGCTTCAAGGACCTGGGCCGGGCCCTGCTGGGTCCCTTCGGGCTGGAGGAGGCAGCCCCGGGGCTGAGCCCACCCGAGCTGCGGCGCCCGCGGGGCGCGCAGCTAAGCAGGCGCATCGGGGCTGAGGAGAAACGGGGCCGTTTATCCGCCCGTCTAGTTAAAGCGGGTTATTTGTTTGCTTCTCCGGCCTCCCCCCCTCCTCCCCCTTTCCTCCTCCCCCTCCCTTCCCCTTCTGCCTTTTATTCTTTTGTCTCTAAATGGATTTAATGAGCCTGAAAAACATGACAATTGAATATAACCAAGAAATAAAAAATAACGAGGGAGGAAGGAAGGAGGAAAAGAAAGAATGAAAGAAGGAAGGGGAAGGATTAATAAAATAAAGGGAAAAATCAATTCAGTTCGGCAAACGTTTGTTCTATGCCAGGCCGCTCAGGGAGATGGGGAAATTGAAACGAATCAGATCCAGTTCTTGCCCTCAAGAAGCTCCTAGTCTAGTGTGCAAGACCCACAGCACCCTTGGCGCTAATAGAAGACCTGGCGAGGGTCAGGGAAATGCCACTTGAAAAACCCGGAGAGATGGCTTCGGGCTCCAGGGTGATGGGGACTTCACCAAGAAAGTGACAAGGAACCCAGGCCTTGAAAGACAAGTACTTCGTTGTTTCTATAGGTCAGAGGAAGGTGGATGAAAGGAAAGACTGGATCGATGTTGGAGGGAACAGGGAATGAGGTGTACGGTGTACATGGGAGCCCTGGGCTGAACCTGATTGGGAGACCCCGGGATGGTGCCGGCGCTTGTCCTGCACAGTGTCAGGAGTGGATATGAGACACCTCGTATTCTCTGGGGCTCTGAGGGATTCCATGCCTCTATCATGCTCCGAGTGGGTTTCCGAAGCTCCACCAATCACTTTGTGAGGCTGAGTCCTGACTTTGCCCTGCCAAGTGCAGAGACTTATCTCCAGGACCCACTGCGCAGAGAGGCAGCGGGGAAGTTGGCAACAGTGGGAAAAAGCCTAAGGGCTTGGGCTTGGCGGTAGACAGAGGCCAGGGGCTGGGATGCAGGGAGGCCTGGAGCTCCAACCCACCTTCTCCTTAGCTTTCGCATTTGTGATGAAGGTTGTTTTCTGGGCGCGGGTGGGCTGGGGGCCTGGATGGTCTTGGCTACACCTCGGGGGACCTGTAATGTGGGAGAGCCTAGAACTGCACGTCCTGGCCCTGGGCCTCTTAGCCAGCACCTGCCAGGCCCATCAGCCAGTTTCCCGATGCAGATGTGTGGTGGGGTGTGTGCTTAAATTGTGTGCGCTCTGTGACAGCAGGGCTAGTGCTTGACTGTCTGTCCCTTCTCAGGGTCTGAAATGTACGTTGTGTGAGAGGTTATAGGCCCTACTCCCATTCTCAGGGTGAAGTTCGTTAAAGCTTGGGACCCTCTGAGCTGCCCGCCCTTCAGCCGGCCAGAGTTCCATGACTGCCAGAGGCCGTTGCCAATCTGTTCCCAGAGGACTCCAGCCTCTCTGCGGACCTACTTTTGATTCCAGGCTACCCCCGGGGAAGTGGCCGGGCTTTGTCTCTTCTTTTCCCATTGGGCTCAGCCCAGCTTGCCAAATCCCGGACTCGAGCAGTTTCTGTTGTCCTTGTCGGGGACCCCATTCCCCATTGAGAGGGGACAGGCCGGACCACACTTCGCGATTCGGGGTGTCTTGGCTTTCCCGGCTCGGTGGTCTGGCGGGTGGTGCCGGGTGAGGCCGGGAGGCGCAGTTCCTTATTTTACGAGGTGTCGGGCCAGTGTCAGACGCAGCTCCGATAAGTAATACTCCAGTCTGAGGGACCAGAACGTGGTAATTAATCCCAAAGACTTAAGTGTATTTTAGTTCAGGAGAAAAAAAATCACTAATTCAATCGTCCGGAAAATTGAAGTTTGATGCATGAGTCCCCCCTGAAAGGGACGGGCTGGGGCCTGGCACCTCCCCTCCGCCCCTGCCGGTCGCCGTGGGGACCCCCTCCTCCCCATCATTCTGAGCCACCAGATTCAGGGAAGTCCACTCGCCCTGCCTTGCGCTTACCTGTCACCTGGAACCAGGGACACCCAGCCTTTTCGCCTCATCCCCAATAACCAAATCCTGTTTCTCAGAACCCAGAAAGCAATTTATGTAGACAAAATGTATGAGCCCCAAACACAAGCACCCAGGAGAGGGCAAAAGGGAGGCTTATAGACGTAGGGGGCAACAGCCAGATAAGAGACTACGGTGGGTAAGGTCAAGGGGTATTAGGCATGTGAGAGAAGGGAGGGGACGCTGAGTGGGCTGGGGTGGCCAGGGTCACTGAGCAGGAGGCTGTGGTAGTAAAGCGAAGTACATGTGGCTTGCGGGGGGGGGGGGGGGTTGAAATGGGTGTGCTGGATGGCAGTAGTGGGGTAGTTGTGAGGGGTCGGTTGGGAATGGTTGTCTCCCTAGACTGTACACACGCAGGAATGGAGGTCTTGGGCAAAGATTGGCAGGCCTTGGGGAGCCAACCTGACCCCTGCATGTATCTACAGGTTGAAAAGAACAGGCTCCTGGGGAGCAAAGAAAAGTGGGGTTTCCTGAGCTTGGTGCACAAGTGTATGCAAGGCTAATACCCAGGAGAGAGAAGAAATCCCACCTCTGCACTCCCAGGTCCAAGGCTGCGCCAGCAAATCTCCCTGCCTCCTTTCAACAACTGCCAGCTCTGGGAGAGATTTGAGGCTGTGAGTGTATGTTTGGTGAGCTGTGTGGGGGGAAAGGGTGTGTTCCTGAGTGTGTCATGGAGTGTGTGCAACTAAGAGACTGAACATGCGTGGCTGATTGATGGAACCGGAGTGTGGGACTGGGTGTCTGCTGCTGTGTTGATGTGAACAATTGTTGCAAACTAGTGTGTGCAGCTAGGTGTGACTAAGTTTGTGCAATGAAGAGGAAAAAAGTAAAGCTGTCACTAGAGTGGGTATGACCAGCAGGTGAGCAATACCTGGGGTGTGTGCAGGGAGCTGGGCAGATAACTGGGAGAATGAATATTGATGTGGAACTGAAGCTACATACAGACAGACAGCCAGAATCCTAGCTCAAGCAGACTAGTCAAATTTATTTACATTTATAAAACTAGGGGCAGAGGCAGGGACAGAACTGTTAACTTGGGTGTGAGTCTATTCTGAGGGCAGCTGGGGACATTGAATGAGCACTGTGCAGGCAGAGACTGTGTTTCTTTGAGAACAGGTTGTGTGTGTGGGTCCTCTGCTGTGAGGTTGGGTAATAGCCAGGCCAGTCTGCTTGGTTCCTGCCATTCAAGTTGATCACTAGGCTGCACCTTCATCTCCAGAGTGCTCTGCAGACCTATACTTGGCTGCTCCAGTCCTAGGTAGCAGCTTCCCCAGCTCATTCAAGGAGAGTTTCCTTCCTCAAAGGAGCAGCTTCCCCCAGCTCATTCAAGGGGAGTTTCTCCTCCTTGTAGGGTCAGGGCTGCCCAAATTGGGGAGCACACAAATGACAATGCGCAGGTGTGGGAATATCAGGTGGAAGATGCTGCCAGCAGGATTGGGAGCAACTGAGTCTTGCCACTTTGGGGTCTGGTCTCTGTGTGTGTAAGTGTGTCAGAGATTGCTGTGCATTTGATATATGCAGAGGGGCACATGCAGACTTCCCCATGAAAGGGTGGATGTAGCTAGTTGTTTGAATGTGGGTGGATGAGGTGGGGAAGGAAGACTGGTTACCTGTGGGTATCCAGGGGCCTGGGTAGGTTTAGTTGTCATCAAGCGCATATAGGAGTACAGGATGAGTTGTAGCCACAGCTGGATGTGACATCTGAACACATGAGATGAAACTGGGTGTCTGCACCAGTCCCCCCAAATTCAGGAGTGGGTCTAGGGCTCTGTGGATAGGAAGACCCCCTCCAACAAGAAATGACAGGCTTCCTCTCCCCTTCCTAACTCCTACTCCCAAACCAGAGGCTGGGATAGAGGCCAATGAAGAAAAGAGGTGACCCCCCTCCATCTCCCACAGGCCGTTCAAGGTGAAGTGTCTGGATCTCCGTAGGGACTGTCTCCATCTCTCCTGATGTCATCAGTGGTCCTATTGATCTGGCTGCTTTAATGTCTCCCTGGGACCACACATCCACATGTAGATGAAGGGTAAGCCCAGGCAGGCCCACAGGCCCACAGCCATTCCAGAACACCCACAACACCCACATCCCAGAAACAGTGCAAACACAAGGCAGGCACCCATTTACACAAACCAATAATGCAGAAGCCTAGTACACAACCACAATGACACAAATAGGATGCCTGGAAAACACAGTGTGGTCACATATGACACAGCTCGTCCATCCAAATACAGACAGCCAGTAGCACACACAAGAATTAAACAGTCAAACCTTTATTGTCATACATATACTCCATCTCCACTGTTACACACACACTACATGTTCAGGGACAGAGGCACAGCTCACAGTACTGTAAGCACACAAGGCACAAGCTTCCTGACAGTTTATGCAAACACAGGAGTGAGGTGGGTGCTAGCTGGTTTAGGCAACTTTGGTAGAAATTCTGACAGTGCTGTGATGTTTTGAAGGAGTCCAGTTGCGAGAGGGCAGCCAGCAGCAGACAACGGCTGGTGGTGCAGGGAGGTTCCTACTGTCTGGGGGAGCTCCCAGCCCTTGGCCCACTGAAAAACCAAGTCCCCAACCACCCCGAAATGCAATCAAAGCTACTGCCGCCCACCCGCCCTGCACAATGGCTTTGGCTGGAGTCGTTATCATTTTTGTTAACTTTTTATCGACTGTTTGCTAGATGGCGTGTCAGTAAAGTGTATGATTTGAGATGAAAAATTAGGCAGATTAACCTGAGGGGAGAGCCTGATTGATTACTAAATAGGATCAATTTGAAAGTTTTAGTCCTGGCGTTTCTGCAGAGCCTCTTAATACTTCAAACTTCAATTTTACGGGCGATTGAACTAAGCATGTTTCTGACAAAATTGATATATGTATTAATTTGCTTTAACTGGTGATTAATTACTCTCCACTGAAAGAATTATATGGAGCTGTTTGCCTGCGATTTGCATATTAATCAAATTCTAGTTGATAATTCCGCTGGTGGGGGGGTCAGGGGCGGGGCGTGGGGCTTGAGGGTGTGAAGGGGTGTTTGTGTGTGTGCCGGTGTGCGCGCAGTGTGTGTGGGGGCTCCCCGCCCCCTCCCTTTGGTCGCTCCCTGCTTAGCTGCCAGTTTAGTGCATTAAAACCAAAGATGCAGAACGAGTTTGCCCGGCTATTTGGCGGGAGCAGAAATTGCCTGTCCGGTTTTATGATCTGCTCAGCCTGAGCAGCCGGGTCCTTAATGTCCCCTGTCAAAGTGTCCGCGATTTAAAGGGAAAACGGCCCCCACTTTAGCGCTGCACATGCCTGACAAGGGACGAGGCAGGGAGAGCTCCCTCTTAAATAACTCCCCCCCAGGACCATGGTTTCTTGGTGGGCCCCAGCTCTGGGGACTCTTGGAAACAGTGCGGTGTCCTTGGAGTCAAACTCCCAGGATGCTCCAGTCATGAACCTCCACCCCCAACATTCATATACATAGGGGCGCATGAAGGCACGGTAGAGACCCAGAGACAGTGGTCAGACACTGCCGCTTGAGCTGATGGGCAGGGTAGCCCCAGTCTTAGATACTGAAGTCATAGGTACTCAGTCACAGTGCTATTCACTGAGACCCTGCCTTCCAGCCTCTTTGTAGATACACTCAGCTACCCACATGCACACCCAGTCACACAGAACCAAACACACACAGGAAGGTACATAGACACCCAAGTCACGTCTACACAGCTTCTCAGGCACACGTGGTCACACACACACATACATTTTCAGATCCACACACAGACCTCTTCTACACACATACCAAGGCAGGAAGGCCCCTCACATAGGTTTCCTTGGTGAAACATGCCCCGGACACCAACCCACACCCTCCCAGGCGGTCCCCTAGTCCAGCCTGACTCTTTAAGCTAAAGGGGGTGGTGCCACCAAATCAACTCTTCCCATCTCCGGATTCGAAGGGTAGGAGTGTAATTAAAACCAGATAATTAATGAGACAATATTCCTCCAGCTACATCTTTAATGAACAAACCCCTTCAGGGCAGCCTCTTCTTCTAGGCTCATTAAAGAGAAGAAAGTTGGGCCGCTTGCGGACTTCCCAGCGCGTTAATAACGAACCCAGGGTGGGTGTCTCAGCCCAGAGAGCGGGAGCCACAGCCTTGTTCCTCGGCTGGGCCCTTTTCACCACTGCTTTGACCCTTTGTGCTCGCGCTCATCCTGCCCTCCCTGCCCCAACCCTTTCACTGGCCTGGCCTCATTGTCTCCGGCCACCCCCCCCAGAGGCCTCGGAAGTCCGTTCAGTGATCCCCGTCTCCACCTGCGCTTTTTCGGGCGGCCTCTCACCGGTACCCGGCAGGCTATACACTTGGACACGGCCGGCAAAGGGCCTCCGAATCCCCCTTCACCATCTGGGCCCTGAGTGCTCCAGGCCAACTGTTTGGATAGAACTGGCTCTGTAGAAGGGAATCGAGGCAAGGCAGGGGCCCGAGTCTCCCTCTGAAACTCACTACCCTATAGCATTTGACTGGCATTTGAGTTTCTGTCCTCGGAACCGGTGGGCTGCAGGGAAGGGTGAGATGGAAATCAACTCGTTTTCCACATGCACTCTCACTCACTCCCAAGTAGCGCGCGCTAGCAACCGCATTAATGTGCACTCGCGCGCACGCGAGCATGAACACACAGAGATGCCCACTCGCTGGTGCACACACGTGCAACGGTCGCTATGCCTGGGGTTCAGACGGCTCGGTTCAGGCAGCTGGGAGAGCCTGGTCTGGGCCTTCCCCCCCGCCTGAGGTCGCCCTTCGGTCATTCGTCATCAGGATGGGAGCCTTTTTGCTCTCTATGCAGCCTGGAGCGGATAACTCAGCTGGGGAGACTGGGAGCCGGCAGAGCCCGGGGAGCCCTAGTCAGACCCGGGCAGCAGCGGTAACTCTGGCAGCGGCTTTGGCGGCAGCGCCTGCGTTTGCCTGCGCCGGCTTTTAGGGATGAGTTATGTGGCAATGAGCGAAGTAAATCTGCATGCGCAAAAGATGCTAATTACTCTTAATAGCCTACCCAGACGCCCCGAGACTGGAAACCCAGAAACGTAAATCTGCTCCCGATAAATATTTTTAATTGTGAAATTTCCTGGAAAGAAGACTTTGAGTTCGCGGGCCGAGGCACCCGGCTTTGGAGGGAGGAAAACTGCCCCCACCCGGGAAGCAGGATCCAGAGTCAGGGTCCTGCGCGGGTGCAGCGGGCGCGGGCGGAGTGACCTGAACCAGGCTGGCCTGCACTGGGTAAAGTTAGTGATGTATCGCATTAATTACTAGTGTGAGCTGCAAATGGTTCAAGGCCCAAGGAAAATTAATGGGAATCCAAATTCTAATTATGTAGCTGTTGTTAAAGAGTTGAACTAGATAGTCACGGAGAAAATTGGATTATACATAGAAATATGCAGCCAGCGCACGCAGGATGGGGAGCGGTCGGGGAGCCTGGCGCCCCCTGCCCTAGAGGACGCTCCTCCTCTTCAAGGAAGGATAAGACCCACCCCAGACCCAGACAAAGCGTATAAATAAAGATCTTTCGTGTTCTGAGGGCTGTGGCAGGGCGAGTCTCAGGCTAGGAGCAGAGGCCTAAGGTTGCAGAAGCGATTGCTTGGATGCGGGGGCCAGTGGGAAGTCCGGGGCGCCTGTATCCCTTGATCTGAGTAAGGCTTTGTGCCCATTTCTCAGACCACAGGTCGTTGCTCTGGTTCTCAGCTAATCCACCCTGCACGCTTTCTGATAATCATAATTACATCTGGGCGCTGTGGGTTTACATGTTTTCCACTGTCAGTTTAAGGAAATAGCCACCAAACGGAAGCCCAATTATACTGAAGCCTCGTCATTCACTTTATTAAGGGCCCTGGATATGTTAACATTTTCGCAGGAAATGAGGTCTGATCAAGCAGCACTAATACCTCCGGCCTCGGGGAGGGGGCGGAGACTCTCAGGGGCGGGCTCCATTCCCCGAGAGGCCTATGGGCCCGTAGAACCAAAGCTGTCAAACTGGTGGCAAACCTTGTAGTGGCAGACACCCAACCCACCACTTCTCCCAGTTTCTCCCAGAACCTTGGATTCATTCCGTTTGGGGTGACCCAATCGGCAGGCCTACATCCTGTGTGCTGGCCTCGGAGCTACCGCCAGGGAAGTTGAGCGGACTTTGCGTCCCAAAGGGAGACGGAATCCTTTCAAGGTCCTTTCCAGGGGATTAGTAACCTCCGCGACGCCGCTAACGCCTGTGGGGGCTGGGCAAGGGGGCATGGACTGTCAGGAAACCCCTTCCCGGATCCCAGTCCCCGCCCCCTTAGGTCCGGATTCCGGTTTGCTATCTCCCCTTTAGTGAGAACGCATCCTGTCCCCGCCGCCCTCTGTTTCTGAGGGAGAACCCAGTGGGTCCGGGTCTCACCAAGGAGGCTTAGTCCGCTTAGTCCGCTAGGTCTGACCCCGCCCTGCCGGTGGCTTTTAGCGCCGCTCATTAGGTCTCGACTTCCTACATTCCTAGATGGGTGGCCAGGCGGGACGAACGCCTGCATTTAGAGCAACCACTCGGTCTCTCCAGGTCTTCCTTTCGCTCCACACAGGTTCCCCGACTGAACTGGGAGGGTGAGGAGTGGAATAGGAAGGGATGGGACCTTTGGCCAAACGTCAGGGAGATAGGGATGGGCTGGAGGGAGTACACCCCAAGTTTGGGGCTTCGGTTTCTAATTTACAGGTGGTGGTGGAAAGCCAGAGTGGTGCTCCATGAATCATTTCAGGGAAGGCCTCAGGCAGAGAAAGGTGCATGAGGCGGGGGTTGTCCTTGAGAGACTAATTCTGACCAGGGGAGCGTGTCTGAGATAGACACATTTAGAGCCCCCCTGTTTCTTTCCTTTTGGGCTCCCCCACGGGATCATTTCCTTGAGGCTTGGAGTAGGTTCTCCAAATCAGGAGAAGCTGCTGAGGGTGTCCGAAAAAAGAGCAAGGAAGTGAGCTCAGAGGTGCGGGGATCTACACCCTCTGCTCTCCCTAGTCCCAAGAGGTGGAGCTTGGCAAGCGCAGGTGCTCACGCACTGACCCACAAACCTTGGGGAGAATGACAGATGGGCGTTCTCTTCTTGTATTATTGACTCCCAGGCTGAATCTGAACTCCAAAACCCGAATTCTTCTCCAGTGGCCTCCATGGAATGGAATCCATAAATTCGGAGAGGCAGGTGTGCCAACGTCAGACTGAGACCATGAATCCCTCGCCTCTCTCTACCTCCCAAGGAAGGTGCGAAGACGCATCTTCTAGTCCTTCCAGCGCGTGTCAAGCCTTCAGCCTCCTCTTCGTCTTTCCTCTTCATGCCTCCGGGAACAACGGCTGCTGTTCTCTGTTTCACTGAGGAGGATCCTTGGACCCTGGCTCCTTCTTCGTCCAGCCCTTTCGGGTCTCCCAGCCAGCCCCCACCACTACAGCACTGTTCTTCAAAAGCCCACGCTTCTCTGTGACGCGGGCTTCGAGCGCCACCTAGTGGCATTTATGAAGACGCTCAACAGCAGCTCGTGCCCTTCCGCCACTCATAATCTCTCCCACCGACCCACGCGGAACCTCAATACCCACCTTGACGCCGTCTCATCCGCAAAGCCCCAGCCCTTATATGAGTACACAACCTCTCACGGTAGGCAACTACCCCATTTCCTAGCATGGAGCCTTTAGTAGGGGCCTGCTGCAAGGAACCGCAGGGCTATAGTTGGGGAGGGCTCCCACTTCGAACCCACAGATAGGGGGACACTCTGGAGCTGGGTGTGGGGTGAGACTGAGGAAAGGACCATCTTATGTCTCTGATGTTAGGGAGCTAAGAAAGATCGTCCTTGGGCTATGGCAAGCGGCTGCTCTCTTTTTGGGTTGAGTTCTTAAAGAGGAAGTTATGAGCCTCTAGTCATCCCTGTTCTTACCCCAGCCCAGCCCGCTCTTCAGTCACCCTTATACTACGAGAAAAATCAGAAGCCGGTCCGCTCTCGCAATTCTGGTCCTTGCACCTTCCTGGGCACGAGAAAAGTTAGGCAAGAGCTCCCTCTGCTGTCATTTTGGCACTACTGCAGCTGTCGCGCTGAGGGTTTTGACATTCCTAATTCGATTTGCCGGCCTTCGCAAATGCGCGGCAGGGCTTCTCCCGGCTTCAAGAGTTTGCACAGGGAAAGGTTGATGCAGTGCTGCTGAGTTCCACCCTCACTGCTGGTTTTTCACTGATTTTACCTCCTTCCCTCTTGATATGGTGCCTGGAAAGTTTGAGATTTCTTCCCCTACACCACAGTGTATACATATATCAAAACATCATGGCTCGGCTCCCGTAGTTCAATGATTAGGGCACCGGCCACATACACCGGGCTGTTGAGTGTGAACCCCGGCCGGGCCTGCTAAACAACAATGATAGCTACAACAAAAAAATAGCTGGGTGTTGTGGCAGGCGCCTGTAGCCCCGGCTACTTGGGAGGCTGAGGCAAGAGAATCCCTTAAGCCCCAGAGTTTGAGGTTGCTGTGAACTGTGATGCCATCACACTGTACTGAGGGCGACACAGTGAGACTCTGTCTCAAAAAAAAAAAAAAATCATGTTGCACATTATAAATATATGCAGTTTTACTTGTCAATCAAAAAATAACATAGCAGTCTCCATTGCTCTTTTAACATTGTAATGGAAGTTTTAGCCATTGCAATTAGGGAAGAAAAGGCGATCAAGGGTATCCACATAGGGTCAGAAGAGATTAAACTTTCACTCTCTGCAGATGATATAATTGTATATCTGGAAAACACCAGGGATTCTACTACAAAACTTTTAGAAGTGATCAAGGAATACAGCAGTGTCTCGGGCTACAAAATCAACACTCATAAATCTGTAGCCTTTATATATACCAATAATAGTCAAGCCGAAAAAACAGTCAAGGACTCTATCCCTTTCACAGTAGTACCAAAGAAGATGAAGTATCTGGGAGTTTACCTAACAAAGGATGTGAAAGATCTTTATAAAGAGATCTATGAAACTCTAAGAAAAGAAATAGCTGAACATGTCAACAAATGGAAAAACATACAATGCTCATGGCTGGGAAGAATCA
>CAUYRH010154440.1:0-14697 GCA_963574655.1 Perodicticus potto
TATGTGAAGGGTCAGGAGAAATCTTCTAAATACGGATCAAAATTGTTTTCACATAGTAAATGAGAAAATATCATGAATGTTACATTAATCAGGTGGATAAAAATATCTCTGATTGTATGGGAAGCCTGCACACTGTACTCCAAGCCTGAATCATTGTACACAGTTATGACTCAATAAAAAATAATTTAAAAAAAAAAAAAAAAAACAAAGCTAGCATTCTTCTACATAATCATGTTTTAAAATCGCTTTCCAGTTCATTGCAATTGTATGTATGGATGTGAACAATCTCTCTGTTTTTTAAAAAACATCTGCCATTTTTATTATTCCGTTGAATACAATGAGAAACATAACAAGGAATCTCCCAGAAGTTCAGACCCAACTCAGGGACGAGGCTGCGTCCAGGTACTTTCATTTTCTCACCATGGTAACACTCTTTGTCAGGGATTTGTCACTATCTGAGCACGTGAATGTGGTTTTAGTAAATATCATTGCTTAAAAAATATCATTCCACATTTTATGGAAATTTGTCAGTATTTTACCATGAAACACTTTGCAAGTAGATGTCTTTAGAGAAGTATTAAGGAAAAACGAAGAAGACCAATATGATGGCCAAATCATCAAAAACAATGCATTCACCACAGCTAGAGTCAGGTCAATACTAATCTCTAGGGATTCATTTTGTATTATCTGCTTCTGCGTGCCAGGCTGGCACTGTATTAAGCATTAACATACAGAATTTATACAAAATTTCCTGCCAGCATGGAACTTGCAGTTTGTAGGAGAATAGACATCAGTAACTTAAGTACAAAGTTATAAACTGTGATAAATATGGTAACAGAAAAGTCCGTTGAGACCATGTGACAGAAGGGCTTTAGCCCTTGAGGGACTGGGATGGACAGGGAATAGCTGGAAAACTTCCCCCATGGAAATCACATTTCAGCTAAGATCTGGAGACAAATAGGCAAAGGGAAGAGAGTGGATCGGGAAGCTTTCTGAGCAGGGGAGTCGTGTGTGCCAAGACTGTGAGAGTAGGGCAGGGCAGGGGACGATGAGGGGTTGGAAAGGCGACCAGTGTGGCCTGCAAGCTGAGAGCTCAGGGCAGAGGGGCAGGGGTCAGTGGTACGGCTGGTGAGTTGGTAGGGGCCAGGCAGAGCCTCATAACCGGCTTGCCATATGGAGTTGACCCTAAGACTAATGAAAAGTGGGAGTTTTAAGCGGAAGAGTGACAGGATTAAACATGGTTTTGTGACAGGATTTAATATAGTTTGGCTGAAGAATTGAGAATGCACTGGGTCGGGTGGTGCTGCTGAGTTCAGAGAAGAGTCAATGGCAGTCCGCATTCTGGCAGTGGAGAGAAGCAGATGATCTCAGAAATATTTAGAAAGGAGATGTAACAAGATTGGATGACAGATTGGACGTGGGGAGCAGAGAGAAGGAAGCACCAAGGATGACCCCCAGGCTTGTGTACTGGGATATCTGATGATTTAATTGTGACTTCTGATGCCTTTGACTTTGTCAGTTAATAATGGTAAAAGCCAATATTTCTACTAAATGCTACTTACCAAGTGCTATTTACTTGCCCAAGGTGAATTTGAAATGAATGTTGAAAGAGGCATCCAGAATTTATTTCCTTACCTATTGTACTGATCTTGGCCTTGACTCATTTTAATTGCTAAAAAGTCTCATGGTTCTTTTGTTTTTTTTAAAGGTTGATTTGAACACATCGTATTAATAGGGATGTTTTCATGTTCTTTCTCGCTTTTCCTCCTGTCAGAGACAGTAGGATTTAAGTTCATTTGCAACTCCATCATTTATAAAGTCAGTCAAAGAAAATCAGTGTTTTAAATGGTTACATAAGTAAATCTAACACTTCTTAGATGGACAGCTTCTGTCTGTGATTCCATAGGTACAGTGTGAAGTGGTGCTTCATCTCATGCCCAGGTCATGAGTGGTGTCCCGGGGACCATGGCATGTCATTAACCCCGCTCAGTTGAAGACTGTCCACAATTTCCTTCATCTTTATTTTCACTGATTTTAAATTATACTTTAGACTTCTAATTTTTAGCCATCAGTTCATTTAGTCAGTTGAACATATAATACTACCAGTACTTTATTATGAAAACTTTTAAACATATAGAAGAGGTGTAAGAATTGTAAGTAAGTACACAGGTACCTACCCCTTAGGTTCTACAACTAGCACTTTGCTTGCTCAGATATCCATCTATATAATCGCTAGTCATCCATCTTTATTTTTCCTTTTTAAGAAGCAAAATACATTTTAATTATGAACACTTTCTCTTTTATTTCAAAATATTAATGGGGTACAAATGTTTTTGTTATATGGGTAACTTTTATAATGTTTAAGTCAGGGGTATTAGTATAAGTGCATTACATGGATAGTGTTCATTGTACCTGTTAAGTAGCTTTTTACCCTCCCCTCCTACATCCTCCCCTCTTAGTGATTTCCAGTGACTTTTATTTCTGAATACTATTGATTAGTTCCTAATTATTAGAGAGTACACGTGCTATTTGTTTTTCCATTCCTGAGATACTTCACTTAGGATAATGGTTTTCAGTTCCATCTCACTTGCTGCAAAAGACATTAATTAATTCCTTGTTATGGTTGAGTAATGCTGCATGGGGGGTGGTGTATCCCCCTCATTTTGTTAATCCACTCATGAATCGATGGGTACTTAGGTTGATTTCACATGTTTGACTTTACATCTGTGCAATTGTGAATTGTGCTGCAATAAATACTCGAGTGCAAGTGTCTTTTTGATAAAGTGTTTTCTTTTAGGTAGATACCAGGTTGTGGGATTGCTGGTCTCTTTTAATTCTTAGGGGAATCTCCATACTGTTTTCTTTAGAGGTTGTTCTGCAGTCCCCCCAACAGTGTGTAAGCATTCCTTTTTCTCTGTATCCATGGACGCATGTATTGTTTTTTGCCTTTTTAATAAGAGCCTTTCCAGAGGGAAATGGTGATAACTCATTGTGGTTTTAATTTGCATTTCCTTGATTAGAGATGTTGAGCATTTTTTTATATGTTTTTTGGCCCTTTATTTTCTTTCAAAAAGCTTGCGTTCATGTCTTTTGCCTCCTTTTTAATGGGATTATTCTTTTTTTTTCCTTGCTGATTTGCTTGAGTTCTTTATAGATTCTGGATATTAGCCCTTTACTAATTTGCAAATAGTTTCTCCCATTCTGTAGCTTGTCTGTTTGTTCTGTAGATTATTTCCTTTACTATGCAGAAGCTTTTTGATTTAATCAAGTCCCATTTATTTGTTTTGGTGGCTATAATTGCCTTTGAAGTCTCAGTTATAAATTCTTTGCCTAGGCTAATGTCTAGTAGAGTTTTTCCTACATTTTCTTCTAGAATTTTTATGGTTCATGCCTTATATTTAAATTTTTTATCCACTTTGAATTAATTTTTGTAAGTGGTGAGAGATAGGAATCCTGTTTCATTCTTTCGCAGTAGCTATCCAATTTCCCCAGCACCATTTATTGCATACAGCTCCTTTTTCCCCACCGTATCTTATTGTCTGCTTTATCAAAAATCACTTGGTTGTAGGTGATGGTTTAATATCTAGGTTTTCTGTTTTATTCTATTGGTTTGTGTCTCCAGCTTTGTACCAATACCATGCTATTCAGTTTATTATAGCCTTGTAATATAGTTTGAAATCTCATAATATGATGCCTTTAGACTTGTTTTTGCTTAGGCTGTTTTTGGATCCAGGTGAAGCATAGAATTGCTTTTTCTAGATTTGTGAAATGCGATGTAGATATTTTGATGGGGATTGAATTGAAACTTTGAATCTTTGAATCACTTGGGGCAGTATGGACATTCTAACAATATTGAGTCTACCAATCCATGAGCATGATACGTTTTTCTATTTGTGTCATCTAGGATTTCTTTCATCAGTGTTTCATGGTTCTCCTTGTAGAGATCTTCCACCTCCTTAGTTAAGTATATTCCCAAGCATTTTATTTTATTTGTAGCTATTGGAATAGGTCTTTGATTTGACTCTCAGCTTGACTGTTACTGGTATGTGGAAATGTTACTGATTTGTGTGTGTTGATTTTTGTAATCTGAAACTTTACTGGATTTATTTATCAATTCCAGGAGTTTCTTGGTAGAGTCTTTACAGTTTTCTAGCTACAAAATGTCAACAAAAAGCAATAGATTGACCTCCTCTTTCTGAGTTTGTATATCTCTTTTTCTTTGTTTGATTGCTCAGGCTAGGCCTTCCAAAACTATGTTGAACAAAAGTAGTAACAGTGGGATCCCTTATCTTGTTCCAGTTCTTAGGGGGAATCCTTTCAACTGTTCTCTGTTCAATATGATGTTGGCTGTGGCTCAGTGCCCATGGCACAGTGGTTATGGTGCCAGCCACATACACTGAGGGTGGCAGGTTCGAACCCGGCCCCGGCCACCTAAACAACAGCAACAACTGCAACAAGAAATAGCCGAGTGTGTTGGTGGACGTCTATGGTCCCAGCTACTTGGGAGGCTGAGGCAAGAGAATTGCTTAAGCCCAAGAGTTTGAGGTTGCTGTGAGCTGTGACGCCATGGCATTCTTACCAAGGGTGACATAGTAAGACTCTGTCTCAAAAAAAAAAAACAAAAAAAAAATTATGTTGACTGTGAATCTGTCATATACGGCTTTTATAATTTTTAGATATAGTCTTTCTATGCCTAGTTTGTTGAGGATTTTTATCATGAAAATGTGCTGGATTTTGTTGAATGCTTTTTTTGCATCTATTAAGACAATCATATTGTCTTTGTTTTTGTTTCTCTGTATGTGGTGAACCACAGTTATTGATTTATGTACTTGCACCCCAGAATGAAGCCTACTTGATCATGGTGGATCACTTTTTATGTGCTGTTGAATTTGGTTTGCTAGTATCAATATCTTATTGAAGATTTTTGCATCTATATTCATAAGAGATACTGGTCTGTAGTTTTCTTTTTTGTTCTCCTTTCCCGGCTTTGATATCAAGGTGATACTCGCTTCAGAAAATGAATTGGGGAGGATTCCTTTCTTCCCAATGTTAGGGAGTAATCTCTGAAGTGTGGGTTCCAGTTCTTCTTTGTACATCTAGTAGAATTTGCCTGCAAATCCATTTGCTTCAAGGCATTTTTGTTTTATTGGGAAATTTTTTTATTACTGCTTCAGTCTCACTGCTCATTATTATTGGTCTTTTCAGGAGTTCTATTTCTTCCTGATTAAAGTTGTGTATTCCCAGGAATTTGTCCATTTCCTGTACATTTTCTCATTTATATGCATAGAGATTTTCATAGTAATCATGGATAATATTCTGTATTTCTGTGGGATCAGTTGTATCTCCTTTTTTATTTCTGATTGAACTTATTTGGGTCCTTTC
Organism: Perodicticus potto; assembly: GCA_963574655.1. Classification (NCBI taxonomy): domain Eukaryota; kingdom Metazoa; phylum Chordata; class Mammalia; order Primates; family Lorisidae; genus Perodicticus; species Perodicticus potto. The sequence continues at coordinate 5,383 of CAUYRH010154440.1, forward strand.
TCTTCTATTTTTGGTTAGCCTGGCAATAGACCTATGAATTTTATCTTTTTAAAGAAGCGTGTTTTTGTGTCATTGATCCTTTGTATCATTTTGTTGTTGTTGTTGTTTCAATTTCATTTAGTTCTGCTCTGACCTTTGCTATTCTTTTTCTTCTGCTGGGTTTAGGTTTGGTTTGTTCTCCTTTTTCTATTCCTTGAGATGAGTCATTAGGTTGTTAATTTATGATATTTTTTATATAGACATTAAAAAAAAACTATGAATTTTCCCCTTAGGACTCCTTTTGATGAATTCCATAGATTCAAGTAATCTGTTTCCCCTTTGCCATTCAATTTGAGGAATTTTTTTATTTCCATCTTAATTCATTATTCACTCAAAGATCATTCTGCAGCAGGTTGTTTAATTTCCATGGCTTTGTGTAGATTAGAGTTTTTCTCTTAGTATTGATTTCTAGTTTTATTCCATTATTGTCTGAGAAGACATGAGTTTTGATTTCTTAAACATTTGCTGAGACATGTTTTGTGGCCTAAAACATGGTCAGTTTTGGAGAAAGTGCCATGGCTTGATGAGATGAATGTATATACAGTCGTTTTTAAGTAGAATGTTCTGTAAATGTCTGTTAGGTCCATTTCTTCTAGAGTTACATCTAAGTTCAGTATGTCTTCATTTTCTGTTTTGATGATCTGTTCTGCTCTGTTAGTCAGTTGTTAATGTCCTTGGCAATTACAATGCTATTGTTTTTTTCTTTACTTAGATATAGTAGAATTTGTTTTATAAATCTGGGAGCTCTAGTGTTAGGTGCATATAATTCAGGATTATTATGTCTTATTGACTTGTACCCTTTATATGATGAGCATCTTGTCTTTCTCTACCATTTTTAATCTAAAGTCAATTATGTCTAGATGTGAGAATGTCTATACCTGCTCTCTTTTTTTTTTTGGTTTTTGTTTGTGTGAAATATTTTTTTTCCATTTCTTCACCTTCAGTCTGTCTGAGTCCATGTGGGTTAGATGGGTTTCCTGGTGACAACAGATACTTGGGTTGTTTTTTCATTTTTTCAGCTAGTCTGTCTATTGATTGGAACATTCAAACCATTTACATTGAGTGAAAGTTTTGATATGTGGAATGCTGTTCTGTTCCTTATGCTGGGTAGTACTTTATTGCTTTGTCTTCCCTCTTGTGCTATTGTATTATATGAGCCGTGAGCTTTAGCTTTGGGGTAAATTTTATATTGGTGGATATGTTGTGCCAATCCATATACTATGCTATTCTGAGTATTTCCTATAGGGCAGGTCCAGCTGTGAAAAATTCCCCGAGTGTTTGGGAAGTATTTATTTCTCCATCATTTAGTAAACTTAGTTTTGCATTATACAAGATGCTTGGCTGGCTGTTGTTCTGTTTAAGAAGACTGAAGATGGAGCCCTAGTCCCTTCTGGCTTGTAAGGTCTCTACTGAGAAATCTGCTGTTAGCCTGATGGCTGTTTCTTTGTAGGTTACTTGCTTTTATCTTGCTGCTTATACAATTTTCTCTTTCATTTTGACTTTGACCAGGTTAATTACTATGTATGTGGGAGATATCCCATTTACTATGAAATTTCCCAATGTTTGATGACCATCTGGTATCTGGAAGTCTGAATCTCTAGTGATACCAGGGAAGTTTTCTTCAATAATTCCCTCAAATAGATTTTCCATGCTTTTTTTTCTTCTCCCTCAGGAGTACCTGTAATTTATATATTATGAGTTCACTTTGCATGGTCTCATATCTGTAAGTTTGATTGTTCACTGTTTTTTATTCTTGTTTCTGCATCTTAGAATTACTGGGATAGCTTGAGAGCCTTGTCTTCAAGCTCTAAGATTTTTTTCTTCTGCTTGGTCTAGCCTATTGTTGAAGCTTTTTGCTGTCTTTTGAAATTCCCTAAATGACTCTTTTATTTCTTTAAGTTCTATCATATTCTTTCTTATGCTGTCTAATTCTTTAGCAAGTTTTTCTTTTTTCTTTTTTTCATTGATTTTTCTGGAAAAAATCTTCCCGGGGCTTTTGGTTGACTTTCCAACTTTCTCTTCAATTCCATTCATCTTATTTGCCATTTGTCTTCTGAATTCCAATTCTCCATTTTAATAATTTACTTTTGGTTGCGATCTACTACTGTAGCTCCACTGTAATCCCATGGGGGGATGTCTGTTGTTTTTTCTTGGTGCCAGAGTTCTTTTGCTCATTTCTTCTCATTTGAATCCTCTTTTCTTAGCTCAGGGCTGATGAGCTTTCAGGGCATCCGTTCTCTTTTGCTGGGAACTCTCCTAGTGAGAAGAATATGTTTTTGTTTACTTTGGGTGAATACTTAAAAGTGGAGCTGTGGGGTTATAGTATTTGGGGTATATGTTTAATTTTATAAGAAATTAGCAGGCACTTTTTCAAAATGTTATATAATTTTATACTCCAACAATGAATGAGAGTTCAGGTTGTTCTACATCCTTGGCAAAATTTCTTCTTAGTTTAGACATTCTGGTGTGTGTGGAAAGAAAATGTGATATTTAAGTAGCTATTCTTTAAGGACAAATGACCACAAAAATCATGCACGCAAATATACAAATCAGAAATATTAGTTCTTTTTTAGAGCCATGCACAACTGGGTGTCTGTAAACAGAGCATTTAGCACAAGGACAGCAAAGTTTATGGCAACCTATGATATTTTAGGTAATCATAGGTTTGAAATTATTTTTTTCCCCCAGAAACAAGTTGTCAGCCTCCTTGGTGATATCCCAGCTTTGAGCTCTAGCAAAAGCTTTACAGGCCAAGGTCAGCAATATTCACACTGCAGAAACAACAATACTAAAGCCTCCAGGTTCCCTGGGAACACACAGAATTAAAATTGCCAGTCATTACTGTACATGAAAATATTCTTCATTTTAAGCTTTTACAAAAGGAAAAACAAATACCACATTACAGAGAGATTGGCTTGGGAATGTTGAATTCTGATCTCTTTTCTTTGCTTTAACCTGTTTATGACAGAACCCTTTGATAATAGAAACGCAAACTTTTCTTTAAAATTTTAAGGAAAATTATATTTCAGAGAGATGTCCTGCATTCATCTAGGGCGGTGGTTCTCAACCTTCCTAATGCTGTGATGTATTTTCATTGTTAGAAAGGGGTCGCGATCCACAGGTTGAGAACTGCTGATCTAGGGGATGTTTCATTATATCTCAGTTTAACAAGCCTAGCCCTGGGACCTTCCTTCTCGGGCTTCACCGTAGATAGCAGCGTGACAAAGAACAAATGGTTCTAGAACCAGAGGGACCATAGTGGAAGATTAGTTCTGTGTATTAGCTGTGTGGTGTGGGCAAGTTACTTAACCTCTCTAAACCTCAGCTTTCCTATCAGTCAAAAGGAATGATGATACTTCCAATGGTGCAGGAGCATTGTAAGAACTGTAAGGTGGCTATTGCCACGGGGCGAAGCTGGTCACCCTTCCTGCCCAGCAGCGTTCAAGCCTATGGGTTGCCTACTGTAAATCACAGAACCACTTTCTCCCTAATTATTTTCCCAGTGAGCTCAAAGAGAAAATTTTTTTTATAATAATTCCTACTGAGTTTAAATGACTGGTGGGTTTAGACCTCTGGAAGAAAATTATACTTCTACCTAAGAGGATTTTGTCATCCAAGTGAATTTTTAGTTGTAGCATGAGGTATCTGGAAGAGACATGTAAATAACAGGAGTTGGGAAACTTCAAAAGAACCTAACACTGCCCAGGTGTGACAGCAGAAAGGTCTTTAGGCACCATTCTTGTCGCATAATGTGGTCCTGGCAGGAGATGCTGATGCAGCCCCGAAGAATGTCTGCTTTTAAAACAAGGGGTATCTCCATGCTACGCTGCTGGCAGTAGGATGGAGAGAGCTCATCAGAGGCCGATGAGCCCATCTGGGGTGGCGTGTGTGGTTCCGAATGTACCAAGTGCAACATCATGTGTGAAGGACAGACCAGAGGCACCTCAGCCGTTGGGAGTGCTACATGGCATCCCTGCTCCTCCCCGTGCCTAGTGGCTGAGGTGCATTTCCATCCCAAAGCAGGAGTGGGCTGTGCACTTACTGGACTTTCTGTTATCTGTTTCTGCTCTAGATAGAACACAAGCGCACCCTGAAGTCGCAGGACCCCCACAGAGGCCAATCTGCTGGCTCACAGGGGCTGATGGAAGATGAGAAAAAGGGGATTTTGTTTTTTCTTTTTTTGAGATAATGTGAGAAGCTATGGGATTCTGCTCTTAAAGGAGAGACATATTTTGATTAGAGAAAAAAGCTAAGCATTTAAAAATCACTTGCTTTTGTGCTAAAGCTAATTGAGAGAACAATTTGCAAGGCAAACGTTTCATTCATTTGGTATAGCATAAAAAATTCACATTAAGCTTAGTAAGTAGCTATAGCGAATGGTCTTTATCCTTGGAGGAAAACGTAAAACAGTTGTTCACAGAAAAAATAAAAAGGTCCTATAATTATGGAATAAATGAGTCACAGCCCTTAGTCACAGTGTGATCAAGATATCACAGAGGTTGGTCATGTAATTGTTTCTGTAATTATGTGGAATGGACTGAAGTAGAAGAGTCCATAGAAAACCCTATTTTAGCACTTCAGTTTTACACGATTATTTTTCAATATTTCCATAAGGCTGGAACATTTTGCCTGTGTCTAACATAGATGGGATTTCTGGCTATTACAATGATGGTGCTAAGTCGTACTGATCTTCCTTCACAAAAAGTCCTGTACACTCTCTGTCTTGTTTTTCAAGTTAACTTGGCCCATTCGTTGAGTAGCAATAAAGGGTTAAGGGTCTGAGCACCTGGAAGTAGGTGGGTTTAGTAGTGAAGCAGCATGATTATATGTGTGGTAGAACTAATGTGCTCTACTAACAGTGTCAGTTATAAACACAAGAAGCGCAGAACTCCAAAGAAAGCATACTTACTGTTTCTAGCAAAGACTTCATGTTGTCACTTGACAGATACTTATTGAGGATTGGCACAAAATCATTAGCACACACAAAAAATTGATAATGAAAAAGAATTAGGTGCAAAACTACATTAGAGTTCAGATCTCACTGTGAAGAAACATTTTATAAATTGATTCTTTCTATAATTGGTACACCCCATGCGTGCCTTCCTGCTTTCAGGCTCAGCCATTCTATAAGTGTCAAAAAATAATAGAGCATTTGTAGTATTATCACTTGCTGTATGTCTTTCATCTGTTCGTATTATCTGTATAACTTGCTTTCTTGGAGTCTTCAGACCTTTTTAACTAACTTGTTTGAGGAATGTAGCAAACCGCATATTTAAAATCTTTCTCTTGTTTTACCAAACTTTGAACAACTTTAGATTCACAAGGTTCATCGTGATTCAGGAGACAATTCTCAGACAGGTGAGAACACTTCAATTTAACTCTAATATACTTAGGAGGCATTTGTGGGCGCCAGTCTGTAAATTTCCCTGAAGTCTGGATTGACATTCACCACCACAGACAGTGGATTGCTAGTATCAGGTTGGTATTATCAGAAGGTTGGAGAGCGAGAAGAAAAGCAGAAATCCCTTAAAATTTCCTTGAATCTTCATTCATGGAAAGCTTATCTACTGAATGCCTTCCCCATCTTTGTTTTATTTATTTGTTTGTTTGTTTGTTTGAACCCACCACCTCCAGTATATGGGGCCAGTGCCCTACTCCTTTGAGCCACAGGCACCGCCCCCCCCCATTCTTGTTTTCTTTTCTTGGCTAGATGCCATATAGATAAATCTAAAACAGTGGTCCAAACACTCTCTAGGACCAGGCACTGGTTGAATATGACATAGATGAGAATATGGTTGTAGTTCAACCCTATCCGCCTTTCCCTTTGTAGTGACAGCTGACTACACAGTATAAAATGTGGGCATTCCTGGTTCAGGAGGCAAGAGCACTAAGTTCTATTTCACTTCCCCATTCATTCATCTCATATCTCAGGCAAGACTTGGTTTGACCCTCAGTTCCCTCATCTATAAAATGAGGGCCTGAATCTGAGGACCTCTACATGTGGAAAGGTCTGGAAACCTCATATTTAGCCTACCCAGAAATATTACATTTGCTTTTCCTGAGCTTCAGTTTTTCCATTTGTGAAATGAATTAATGATGTCTATCTTTTTGTTAATGAAGATTTGACTTATTTATTTGCCGTTTTTGGCCGGGGCCAGGTTTGAACCTGCCACCTCCAGTGTATGGGGCCGGCGCCCTACTCCTTTAGCCACAGGTGCCACCCAGTTAATGAAGATTAAAGAGGAAAATATATATAATATATAGGAGTACCTGGTGCTTAACTGTTTAGTATCTCTCCTCCCTTTTTCTGAAAATATTCTAATTTCTTATAACACTTAGAGTGAGGGTATTATTTTAACTAAGCTTCTGGGTGCCAAAAACTGTTATAAGCACTTTAATATCCTTTGTAGTATCTAGCATTATTTTGTACATAATAGACAATAAATATGGAACACTGATAAATTGAAACTTCCATCTTACAAAGTATCATTTCCACCACTTATTAGCTCTCTGCCCTTGGCCTACCTGTATAATTTCTCCATGCTTAAATTCCTTATCAGTAAAATGGGGATAGTATTAAGTAGCTTTCAGAATTATTGTAATTATTAAATGAGATGATTATTATATTTACAATATGTAGCACAATGCCTGGTACACAGTAGGTGCTCAGTAAGTGGTAGCTTTTTTTTATTGGTGACACAGTATTCCTTTTTGCCACTGAGTACAGCTGCTTTAATATCCTTCATTTTTCTGCGTTAAGTTTCTTATTCTATAAGCATCTGTTGAGAGAATAACTAATGATTCTTCAATTTAAGGGACCTTGCTTTGTCCTTTATTCAAGAATAATTTCTCCAAACTTTTAATTATTCCTATTGCTATAGATTATCTTAATTTTTAAATGAAATAAAATCAGGAAGAATAAGCATCATTCATCTGTGAATAATTTCTAGTAAGTGATTTACAATTCAGCCAACCTGGGCCACAGCCTTGAAGCTAACTTCTGTACTTTTAGTTGTGTTTAGGAACTACATTTTGAGGAATTCTTGGTTTGTGAATTTTGAATTTAATCTTAAATCTTCAAGTTAGATTTAATTTATTATTTGGTAAACAAATGTATAAGAAAGTACCTGAATCGGCTAAAAACAAATGTCTTACAAGTGACCGCCATTAGTTTCTGAGGGTTTGAAAAACTCCATGTGATCCTAAACAACATCATTTAAAATACCACTGTCGGGTGGCACCTGTGGCTCAGTGGGTAGGGCGCTGGCCCCATATATCAAAGGTTGCAGGTTCGAACCCAGCCCCGTCCAAACTGCAACAAAAAAATAGCCAGGTGTTGTGGCGGGTGCCTGTAGTCCCAGCTACTCGGGAGGCAAGAGAATCACCTAAGCCCAGGAGCTGGAGGTTGCTGTGAGCTGTGACGCCACGGCACTCTACCCAGGGCAACAAAGTAAGACTCTGTCTCTAAAAAATAAAAAATAAAAATAAAATACCACTGTCTATAGGTGTCTTTATAAAGAAATACTGAGACTCACAACCAAGGGGAAGAAAATTATTAAGGTAGAGTCTAGAAGATACAAATTAGGCAAAGGGATAGTGAATATTTTAAGTTAGAGCATATGAGACCAGGCTCTGTGGCTGTGCTGTTCAGATGAATTTCATAGTAATTCTGCCTTCACTTCATGTTGTATAAACATAATGCAGGGTTGGTGATTGAACTAGCCATTTTTTAGTTAAATCAGATTCTTTAGAACATAAATGGTTAAAAAGATGATTAAAAAAGTGTCTTGGTCAAGACATTATGAAGTGAAAACAGCAAATATAACAATATATAGCAGGATCGCATGTGTCCAAGAAGATATGTATGCAAATGAACAGATGTAATTACCAATAGCAAACATTTCCCACGTGCTTGCTATGTGGCAGACGCTGCTGTAAGTGCTACGTGAGGATTAACTCATTTACTTTTCACAATAGTCTGTGAGCAAGATGCTGTAACTACCCCCGCCCACACACACAGAGACACACATTTTACAGCTGTGGAGACTGAGACCAGAAGTTGAGTAACAGCCCCAAAGTTACACAGCCACTAGATGGCAGAGTGGAGATTTAAATTTTGGCAATTTGGCCCCAGACTTGGTTCTCTCAACTTCTAGATTCCTGTGCACCTTTTTTTTTTTTGGTGTCACTAGGCAATTATTATAAAGAAGCTTTATTGCGTCTTTTTTAATTTCTTGGAGTATAATTTATCTGTGTCTGAGAAAGATAGTCTTCCTATCGGAACCTGAATGTCTGTCTGCTGACAGCACAGTGAGCAGTGATTCTGGATTATGATTAAATTTCTCCCACAAAAAACAAATGCCCTGAAAATGCACGTTTCTGAAGCCAGCACTGCTACCTTGACATTTTTTATACCTCGGTGCTCACTGGTGGCATGAACTTTTTGTTGGGTTTTTTTTTTTTTTTTTTTTTTAGACAGATCCACAAGCTGTCACCCTGGAGAGAGTGCTGTGGCATCCCAGCCCACAGCAACCTCCAATTCCTGGGCTCAAGCGAGTCTCCTGCCTCCGCCTCCCAAGTAGCTGGGACTACAGGCACCCGCCACAACACCCAGCCATTTTTTGGTTGCACCCACCATTGTTGTTTGGTGGGCCTGGGCTGGATTCGAACCCTCCAGCTCAGGTGTACGTGGCTGGCGCCTTAGCCCGTTGAGCCACCGGCGCCGAGCCAGAATATTCAGGTCTTAATATCAACTCCAAGAATTGTCTTCATCCATTCAGCAACAACAATGAATAATATTAATAATTACCATTGATGAGAAGCTTGTAATATCCCAGGCCCTGTGCTTGACATGTTTTGTCTCATTTAATCCTTAAAACAGCCTATGAAGTGGTTCATATTTTTCACATAAAATATGAAATCTTATTTTATATATGTAGAAAACTAAGGTACAGAGAGGGGTTTTGTAACCTGCTAGGCTGAGGCGGAGCTGCATTTTGAACGCAGGTCCAGGTGACTTCAAATCTTTCTTCTTTTTTTTTTTTTAATTTTTATTAAATCATAATTGTGTACATTGGTGCAATCATGGGGCACAATGTGCTGACTTCACATACAATCTGAAATATTTTCACTGAACTATTTAACATAGCCTTCATGGCCTTTTAATCACTATATGAAGACATTTATATTCTACATTTAGTAATTTTCACCTGTACCCTTGTAAGATGCACCGTAAGTGTGATCCCACCAATCACCCTCCCTCCACCCATCCTCCCC